>UESW01002592.1:151316-169679 GCA_900491605.1 Calamus simplicifolius
GACCGTGGCAATCGGTCCGATCGCCGATGATCCGATGGTTGCGATCGATACAAGCCCTGATCCCGATCGGCCATGGCAGATCTCGAATCGTGGCGATCGGTCCGATCACGATGATCTGACGGTTGCGATCGATCCAACCCCTAATCCCGATCGGCCATGATCGATCTCAGACCATGGCGATCGGTCCGATCGCCGACGATCCGATGGTCGCGATCGATACAAGCCCTGATCCCGATCGACCACGATAGATCTCGGACCGTGGCAATCGGTCCGATCGCCGATGATCTGATGGTTGCGATCGATACAAGCCCTGATCCCGATCGGCCACGACCGACCTCGGACCGCGGCAATCGGTCTGATCAGTGACGATCCGACGGTTGCGATCGATCCAAGCCCTGATCCCGATCAGCCACGACTGATCTCGAACCGCGGCGATCGGTCTGATCGCCGATGATCCGACGGTTGCGATCGATCCAAGCCCTGATCCCGATCGGCCACGACCGATCTCGGACCGCGGTGATCGGTCCGATCGCCGACAATCTGACAGTTGTGTTCGATACAAGCCCTGATCCCGATCGGCCATGGCCGATCTCGGATCGCGCGATCGGTCCGATCGTCGATGATCCGACGGTTGCGATCGATCCAAGCCCTGATCCCGATTGGCCACGACCGATCTCGACTGCGGCGATCGGTCCGATCGCCGACGATCCGATGGTTGCGATCGATACAAGCCCTGATCTCGATCGGCCACGACCGATCTTGGACCGCGGCGATCGATCCGATCGCTGATGATCCAACGGTTGCGATCGATCCAAGCCCTGATCCGGATCGGCCACAACTGATCTCGGACCGCGGCGATCGGTCTG
Source organism: Calamus simplicifolius (assembly GCA_900491605.1). NCBI lineage: Eukaryota > Viridiplantae > Streptophyta > Magnoliopsida > Arecales > Arecaceae > Calamus > Calamus simplicifolius. The sequence continues at coordinate 152,183 of UESW01002592.1, forward strand.
ATCGCCGACGATCCGACGGTTGCGATCGATCCAAGCCCTGATCCCGATCGGCCACGACCGATCTCGGACCACGACGATCGGTCCGATCGCCGACAATCTAACGGTTGCGTTCGATCCAAGCCCTGATCCCGATCGGCCATGGCTGATCTCGGATCGCGGCGATCGGTTTGATCACCGACGATCCGACGGTTGCAATCGATCCAAGCCATGATCCCAATCGCCAATGACCAATCTTGGACCGTGGCGATCAGTCCGATCGCCGATGATCCGACGGTTGCGATCGATCCAATCCCTAATCCCGAACGTCCACATCCTATCTCGGACCGTGGCGATCGGTCCGATCACCGATGATCTGATGGTTTATCGATCCAAGCCTTGATCCCGATCGGCCACGGCCGATCTTGGACAGTGGCGATCGGCTCGATCGTCGACGATCCGACGGTTGCGATCGATCCAAGCCCTGATCCCGATCGGCCACGACCAATCTCGGACCGCGGCGATCAGTCCGATCACCGACGATCCGATGGTTGTGATCGATACAAGCCCTGATCCCGATCGGCCAAGACCGATCTCGGATCGCGGCGATCGGTCCGATAGCCGACGATCCGATGTTTGCGATCGATCCAAGCCCTGATCCGGATCGGCCATGACCGACCTCGGACCGCGGCGATCGGTCCGATCGCCGACGATCCGACGGTTGCGATCGATCTAATCCCTGATCTCGATCGGCCCCTACCGACCTCGGACTGCGGCGATCGGTCCGATCGCCGACGATCCGACAGTTGCGATCGATCCAAACCCTTATCCCGATCGGCCACGACCGATCTCGGACCGCGGCGATCGATCCTATTGCCGACGATCCCACGATTGCGATCGATCCAAGCACTATCCCGATCGGCCACGATGGATCTCGAACCGCGGTGATCGATCGGATCGCCGACGATCCGACGGTTGCGATTGATCCAAGCCCTGATCCTGATCGGCCACGACCGACCTCGGACCATGGCGATCGGTCCAATCCCGACGATCCGACGGTTGCGTTCGATCCAAGCCTGATCCCGATCGGCCACGACGATCTCGGACCGCGGCGATCGGTCCGATCGCCGACGATCCGATGGTTGCGATCGATCCAAGCCCTGATCCCGATCGGCCACGACCGACCTCGAACCGCGGCGATCGGTCCGATCGCTGACGATACGACGATTGTGTTCGATCCAAGCCCTGATCTCGATCGACCACGATCGATCGCGGACCGCGCGATCGGTCCGATGCCGACGATCCGATGGTTGCGATCGATCCAAGCCCTGATCCCGATCGGCCACGACCGACCTCGGACCGCGGCGATCGGTCCGATCGCCGATGATCCGACGGTTGCGATCGATCTAAGCCCTGATCCCGATCGGCCATGACCGACCTCGGACCGCGGCGATCGGTCCGATCGCCGACGATCTGACAGTTACAATCGATCCAAACCCTTATCCCGATCGGCCACGACCGATCTCGGACCGCGACGATCGGTCCTATTGCCGACGATCCCACGGTTGCGATCGATCCAAGAACTATCCCGATCGGCCACGATGGATCTCGAACCGCGGTGATCGATCGGATCGCCAACGATCCGACGGTTGCGATTGATCCAAGCCCTGATCCCGATCGGCCACGACCGACCTCGGACCATGGCGATCGGTCCAATCGCCGACGATCCGATAGTTGCGTTCGATCCAAGCCCTGATCCCGATCGGCCACGACCGATCTCGGACCGCGGCGATCGGTCGATCACCGACGATCCGATGGTTGCGATCGATCCAAGCCCTGATCCCATCGGCCACGACCGACTTGGACCGCGATCGGTCTGATCGCCGACGATACGATGATTGTGTTCGATCCAAGCCCTGATCCCGATCGGCCACGACCGATCTCGGACCGCGGCGATCGGTCCGATCTCCGACGATCCGATGGTTGTGATCGATCCAAGCCCTGATCCCGATCGGCCACGATCGACCTCGGACCGCAGCGATCGGTGCGATCACCGATGATCCGACGATTGCGATCGATCTAAGCCCTGATCCCGATCGGCCAAGACCGACCTCGGACCACGGCGATCGGTCCGATCACCGACGATCTGACAGTTGCGATCGATCCAAACCCTTATCCCGATCGGCCACGACCGATCTCGGACCGCGGCGATCGGTCCGATTGCCGACGATCCCACGGTTGCGATCGATCCATGCACTGATCCCGATCGGCCATGATGGATCTCGAACCGCGGTGATCGGTCGGATCGCCAACGATCCGACGGTTGCGATTGATCCAAGCCCTGATCCCGATCGGCCACGACCGATCCCGGACCATGGCGATCGGTCCGATCGCCGACGATCGGATGGTTGCGATCGATCCAAGCCCTAATCCCGTTCAGCCACGACCGACCTCGACCGCGGCGATCGGTCCGATCGCTGACAATCCGACGGTTGCGATCGATCCAAGCCCTGATCCCGATCGGACACGGCCGATCTCAGACCGCGGCGATCGGTCCGATCGCCGACAATCCAACGGTTGTGATCGATCCAAGCCCTTATCCCGATCGGCCATGACCGATCTCGGACTGCGGCGATCGGTCCGATCGCCGACGATCCGATGGTTGCCATCGATCCAAGCCCTGATCCCAATCGGCCACGACCGACCTCGGACCGCGGCGATCGGTCCGATCGCCGACGATCCGACGGTTGCGATCGATCCAAGCCCTGATCAGGATCGGCCACGACCGACCTCAACAGTGGCGATCGATCCGATCGCCGACGATCCGACGGTAGCGATCGATCCAAGCCCTGATCCCGATCGGCCACGGCCGATCACGGATTGCAGCGATCGGTCCGATCGCCGACGATCCGACGGTTGCGATCGATCCAAGCCCTGATCCCGATCGGCCACGACCGATCTCGGACAGCGGCGATCGGTTCGATCATCGACGATCCACAGTTGCGATCGATCCAAGCCCTGATCCCGATCGGCCACGACCGATCTCGGACCGCGGTGATCGGTCCGATCGCCCGATTCGACGGTTGCGATCGATATAAGCCCTGATCCCGATCGGCCACGACCGACCTCGGACCACGGCAATCGGTCCGATCATCGACGATCCGACGGTTGCGATCGATCCAAGCCCTGATTCCGATCGACCACGACTGATCTCGGACCGCGGCGATCGATCCGATCGCCGACGATCTGACGGTTGCGATCGATCCAAGCCCTGATCCAATTGGCCACGACCGATCTCAGATCGCGGCGATCTGTCGATCGCCGACCATCTGACGGTTGCGTTCGATCCAAGCCCTGATCCCGATCGGCCACGACCGATCTCGTACCACGGTGATTGGTCCGATCGCCGACGATCCGATGGTTCGATCGATCCAAGCCCTGATTCCGATCGGCCATGACCGATCTCGGACCGTGGCGATCGGTCCGATAGCCGACGATCCGATGGTTGCGATCGATACGAGCCCTGATCCGATCGACCACGACAGATCTCCAACAGCGGCAATCGTTCGATCCCCGACGATCTGACGGTTGCGATCGATACAAGCCCTGATCCCATCGGCCATGACCGACCTCGGACCGCGGCAATCGGTCCGATCGCCGACGATCCGATGGTTGCGATCGATACAAGCCCTGATCCTGATCGGCCACGACCGACCTCGGACTACGGCAATCGGTCCGATCGCCGACGATCCGACGGTTGCGATCGATCCAAGCCCTGATCCCGATCGGCCACGACCGATCTCGGACCTTGGCGATCGGTCCGATCGCCGACGATCTGACGGTTGCATTCGATCCAAGCCCGATCCCGATCGGCCATGACCGATCTCGTACCATGGCGATTGGTCCTATCGCCGACGATCCGATGGTTACGATCGATCCAAGCCCTGATCCCGATCGGCCACGACCGATCTCAGACCGCGGCGATCGGTCCATCGCCGACGATCTGATGGTTGCGATCGATGCAAGCCCTGATCTCGATCGACCACGACAGATCTGGACCGCGGCAATCGATCCGATCACCGATGATCCGACGGTTGCGATCGATACAAGCCCTGATCCCGATCGGCCATGATCGACCTCGGACCGGAAATCGGACAGATCGCCGCGATCCACGGTTGCGATCGATACAAGCCCTGATCCCGATCGGCCACGACCGACCTCGGACCGCGGCAATCGTCCGATCGCCGACGATCCGACGGTTGCGATCGATCCAAGCCCTGATCCCGATCGGCCACGACGATCGGACCGCGGCGATCGATCCGATCGCCGACGATCTGACAGTTGCGATCGATCCAAGCCCTGATCCTGATCGGCCACGACCGATCTGGACCTCGGCGATCGGTCCGATCGCCGACGATCTGACGGTTGCGTTCGATCCAAGCCCTGATCCCGATCGGCCACGACCATCTCGTACCATGGCGATTGGTCCTATCGCCGACGATCCAACGGTTGCGATCGATCCAAGCCCTAATCCCATCGGCCCGACGATCTCGGGCCGCGGCGATCGGTCCGATCGCCAACGATCCGATGGTTGCAATCGATGCAAGCCCTGATCCCGATCGACCACGACAGATCTCGGACCGCGGCAATCGGTCCGATCACCGATGATCCGACGGTTGCGATCGATACAAGCCCTGATCCCGATCGGCCATGACCAACCTCAAACCGCGGCAATCGGTCCGATCGCCGATGATCCACGGTTGCGATCGATACAAGCCCTGATCCCGATCGGCCACGAACGATATCGGAACGCGGCAATCAGTCCGATCGCCGACGATCCGACGGTTGCGATCGATACAAGCCCTAATCCCGATTGGCCATGACCAACCTCGGACCGAAATCGGTCCGATCACCGACGATCCGACGGTTGCGATCGATCCAAGCCCTGATCCGATCGGCCACGACCGATCTCGAACCACGGCGATCGATCCGATCGCCAACGATCCGACGGTTGCGATCGATACAAGCCCTAATCCCGATCGGCCATGACCGATCTCGGAACGCGGCGATCGGTCTGATCGTCGACAATCTGATGGTTGCGTTCGATCCAGGCCCTGATGCCGATCGGCCATGGCCAATCTCGGATCGCGGCGATCGGTCCGATCACCGACGATCCGACGGTTGCGATCGATCCAAGCCCTGATCTCGATCGGCCCGACCAATCTCGGACCGCGGTGATCGGTCCGATCTCTGACGATCCGACGGTTGCGATCGATCCAAGCCCTGATACCGATCGGCCACGACCGATCTCGAATAGCGGCGATCGGTTCGATCATCGACGATCCGATGGTTGCGATTGATCCAAGCCCTAATCTCGATCGGCCACGACCGATCTCGGACCGCGGCGATCGGTCCGATCGTCGATGATCCAATGGTTGCGATCGATACAAGCCCTGATCCGATCGGCCACGACAGATCTTCGACCGCGGCAATCGGTCCGATCGCCGATGATCCGACGGTTGCGATCGATACAAGCCCTGATCCCGATCGGCCATGACCAATCTTGGACCGCGGCGATCGGTCTGATCACCGACGATCCGACGGTTGCGATTGATACAAGCCCTGATCCCGATCGGCCAAGAACGATCTCAGACCGCGGCGATCGGTCCGATCACCGATGATCCGACAGTTGCGATTGATCAAGCCCTTATCCCGATCGGCCACGATCGATCTCGGACTACGGCGATCGATCTGATCGCCGATGATCCAACGGTTGCGATCGATCCAAGCCCTGATCCGATCGGCCATGACCGACCTCAGACCGTGGCGATCGGTCCGATCGCTGATGATCCGACGGTTGCGATCGATCCAAGCCCTGATCCTGATCGGCCACGACCGACCTCAGACCGCGGCGATCGATCCGATCGCCGATGATCCGACGATTGCGATCGATCCAAGCCCTGATCCTGATCGGACACGGCCGATCTAGGATTGCGGCGATCGGTCCGATCGCCGAAAATCCGATGGTTGCGATCGATCCAAGCCCTGATCCCGATCGGCCACGATCAATCTCAGACAGCGGCGATCGGTTCGATCATCGACGATCCGACGGTTGCGATCGATCCAAGCCCTGATCACGATCGGCCATGATCGATCTCGGACCGCGGCGATCGATCCGATCGCCGATGATTTGATGGTTGTGATCGATACAAGCCCTGATCCCAATCGGCCACGACAGATCTCGGACCGCGACAATCGGTCTGATCGCCGATGATCTGACGGTTGCGATAGATACAAGCCCTGATCTCGATCGGCCACAACCGATCTCGGACCGTGGTGATCGGTCCGATCGCCGATGATCCGACGGTTGCGATCGATACAAGCCCTGATCTCGATCGGCCACGAACGATCTCGGACCGCGGCAATCAGTCCGATCGCCGACGATCCGACGGTTGTGATCGATACAAGCCCTGATCCCGATCGGCCACGACCGACTTTGGACCGCGGCAATCGATCCGATCGCCGACGATCTGACGGTTGCGAGCGATCCAAGCCCTGATCCCGATCGGCCACTACCGATCTCGGACCGCGGCGATCGATCCGATCGCCGATGATCTGACGGTTGCGATCGATCCAAGCCCTGATCCCGATCGGCACGACCGATCTCGAACCGCGGCGATCGGTCCGATCGCCGACGATCTGATGGTTGCGTTCGATCCAAGCCCTGATCCGATCGGCCATGATCGATCTCGTACCACGGCGATTGGTCCTATCGCCAACGATCCGATGGTTGCGATCGATCCAAGCCCTGATCCCGATCGGCCATGACCGATCTCGGACCACGGCGATCGGTCTGATCGACGACGATCCGACGGTTGCGATCGATGCAAGCCCTGATCCCGATCGACCACGACAGATCTTGGACCGCGGCAATCGGTCCGATCACCGACGATCCGACGGTTGCGATTGATACAAGCCCTGATCCCGATCGGCCATGACCGACCTCGAACCGCGGCAATCGGTCCAATCGCCGATGATCCGACGGTTACGATCAATCCAAGCCCTAATCCCGATCGGCCACGACCGATCTCGGACAGCGACAATCGGTTCGATCATCGACGATCCGACGGTTGCGATCTATCCAAGCCCTGATCCTGATCGGCCACGACCGATCTCTGACCGCGACGATCGGTCCAATCGCCGATGATCCGATGGTTCTGTTCGATACAAGCCCTAATCCCGATCGGCCACGACAGATCTCGGACTGCGGCAATCGGTCCGATCACCGATGATCTGATGGTTGCGATCGATACAAGCCCTGATCCCGATCGGCCATGACCGACCTCGGACCGCGGCAATCGGTCCGATCGCCGACGATCCGACGGTTGCAATCGATCCAAGCCCTGATCTTGATCGGCCACGACTGATCTCGGACTGCGGCGATCGGTCCGATCGCCGACGGTCCGATAGTTGCGATCGATCCAAGCCCTGATTCCAATCAGCCACGACCGATCTCGGACCGCGGCGATCGGTCCGATCGCCGACAATCTGACGGTTGCGTTCGATCCAAGCCCTAATCCCGATCAGCCATTGCCGAACTCGGATCGCGGCGATCGGTCCGATCGCCGACAATCCGATGGTTGCGATCGATGCAAGCCCTGATCCCGATCGGCCATGATCGATCTTGGACCACGGTGCTCAGTCCGATCGCCGATGATCCAACGGTTGCGATCAATCCAAGCCCTGATCCCGATTGGCCACGACCGATCTCGAACCGCGGCGATCGATCCGATCGCCGATGATCTGATGGTTGTATCGATCCAAGCCCTGATCTCGATCGGCCACGGTCGATCTCGGATCGCGGCGATCGGTCTGATCGCCGATGATCCAACGGTTGCGATCGATACAAGCCCTGATCTCGATCGGCCACGACCGATCTCGGACCGCGGCGATCGGTCCGATCGCCGACGATCCGATGGTTGCGATCGATACAAGCCCTGAACCCGATCGGCCACAAACGATCTCGAACCGCAACAATCAGTCCGATCGCCAACGATCCTTCGGTTGCGATCGATACAAGCCCTGATCCCGATCGATCATGACCGACCTCAGACCGCGGCAATCGGTCCGATCGCCGACGATCCGACGGTTGCGATCGATCCAAACCCTGATCCCGATCGGCCATGACCGATCTCGGACCGCGGCGCTCGGTCCGATCGCCGATGATCCGACGGTTGCGATCGATCCAAGCCCTGATCCCGATCGGCCACGATCGATCTCGAACCGCGGCGATCGGTCCGATCGCCGACGATCTGACGGTTGTATCGATCCAAGCCCTGATCTCGATCGGTCACGACCGATCTCGAATCGCGGCGATCGGTCCGTTCACCGACAATCCAACGGTTGCGATCGATACAAGCCCTGATCCCGATCGTCCACGACCGATCTCGGACCGTGGCGATCGGTCCGATCACCGACAATCCAACGGTTGCGATCGATACAAGCCCTGAGCCCGATCGACCACGAACGATCTCGGACCGCGGTAATCAGTCCGATCGCCGATGATTCGACGGTTGTGATCGATACAAGCCTGATCCCGATCGGCCACAATCGATCTCGGACCGTGGCAATCGGTCCGATCGCCGACGATCCGACGGTTGCGATCGATACAAGCCCTGATCCCGATCGGCCACGACCGATCTCGGACCGCGGCGATCGGTCCGATCGCCGACGATCCGATAGTTGCGATCGATACAAGCCCTAATTCCAATCGGCCACGACCGATCTCGGACCGCGGCGATCGGTCCGATCGCCGACAATCTGACGGTTGCGTTCAATCCAAGCCCTGATCCCGATCGGCCATGGCCAATCTCGGATCGCGGCGATCGGTCCGATCACCGACGATCCGACGGTTGCGATCGATCCAAGCCCTGATACCGATCGGCCATGACCGATCTCGGACCACGGCGATCGGTCCGATCGCTGACGATCCGATGGTTGCGATCGATCCAAGCCCTGATCCCGATCTGCCATGACCGATCTCAGACCGCGGCGATCGGTCCGATCGATACAAGCTCTGATACCGATCGGCCACGGCCGATCTCGGACCGCGGCGATCGGTCCGATCACCGATGATCTGACGGTTGCGTTCAATCCAAGCCCTGATCCTGATCGGCCACGACCGATCCTGTACCGCAGCGATCGGTCCGATCGCCGACGATCCGACGGTTGCAATCGATCCAAGCCCTGATCCTAATCGGTCATGACCGATCTTGGACCACGGCGCTCGGTCCGATCACCGATGATCCGACGGTTGCGATCGATCGAAGACCTGATCCCGATCGGCCACGATCGATCTCGGACCGTGGCGATCGGTCCGATCACCGACGATCTGACGGTTGTATCGATCCAAGCCCTGATCCCGATCGGCCACGGCCGATCTTGGATCGCGGCGATCGGTCCGATGCTGATCCGATGGTTGCGATCGATACAAGCCCTGATCCCGATCGGCCACGACCGATCTCGGACCGCGGCGATTGGTCCGATCGCCGATGATCCGACGGTTGCGATCGATACAAGCCCTGATCCTGATCGGCCACGAACGATCTCGGACCGCGGCAATCGGTCCGTTCGCCGATGATCCGACGGTTGCGATCGATACAAGCCCTGATCCTGATCGGCCACGACCGACCTCAGACTGCAGCAATCGGTCCGATCGCCGACGATCCGATGGTTGCGATCGATCCAAGCCCTGATCCCGATCGGCCACGACCGATCTCGGAGCACGGCGATCGGTCCGATCACCGACGATCCGATGGTTGCGATCGATACAAGCCCTGATCCCGATCGGCCACGACCGATCTCGGACCACGGCGATCGATCCGATCACCGACAATCTGACGGTTGTGTTCGATCCAATCCCTGATCCCAATCGGCCATGGCCAATCTCGGATCGCGGCGATCGGTTCGATCGCCGATGATCCGACGGTTGCGATCGATCCAAGCCCTGATCCCGATCAGCCATGACCGATCTTGGACGCGGCGATCGGTCCAATCGCCGATAATCCGACAGTTGCGATCGATCTAAGCCCTGATCCCAATCGGCCACGAACGATCTCGAACCGCGGCAATCAGTCTGATCGCCGATTATCCGACAGTTGCGATCGATACAAGCCCTGATCCCGATCGGCAATGACCGATCTCGGACCGCGGCGATCGGTCCAATCGCCAATGATCCGACGGTTGCGATCGATACAAGCCCTGATCCCGATCGGCCACGACCGACCTCGTACCACGGCGATCGGTCTGATCTCCGACGATCTGACGGTTGCGATCGATCCAAGCCCTGATCTCGATCGGCCACGACCGATCTCGGACCGCGGCGATCGGTTCGATCGCTGACGATCTGACGGTTGTGATCGATCTATGCCCTGATCCCGATCGGCCATGACCGATCTCGAACCGCGGCGATCGGTCCAATCGCCGATGATCTGACGGTTGCATTCGATTTAGGCCCTGATCCTGATCGGCCACGACCGATCTCGTACCGCGGCGATCGGTTCGATCGCCGATGATCCGACGGTTGCGATCGATCCAAGCCCTGATCCTGATCGGCCACGACCGATCTCGGACCGCGGCGATCGGTCCGATCACCGACGATCCGACGGTTGCGATCGATACAAGCCCTGATCCCGATCGGCCACGACCGATCTCAGACCGCGGCGATCGGTCCGATCGCCCATGATCCGACGGTTGCGATCGATACAAGCCCTGATCCCGATCGGCCACGACCGATCTCGGACCGTGGCGATCGCACCGATCGCCGACGATCCGACGGTTGCGTTCGATACAAGCCCTGATCCCGATCGGCCACGACCGACCTCGGACCGCAGCAATCGGTCCGATCGCCGACGATCCGATGGTTGCGATCGATCCAAGCCCTGATCCTGATCGGCCATGACCGATCTCGGACCGCGGCGATCGGTCCGACCGCCGATGATCCGACGGTTGCGATCTATCCAAGCCCTGATCTGACCGATCGCCGATGATCCGATGGTTGCGATCTATCCAAGCCCTGATCCTGATCGGCCACGACCGATATCGGACCATGGTGATCGGTCCGATCGCCGACAATCTAACGATTGCGTTCGATCCAAGCCCTGATCTCGATCAGCAAATGGCCGATCTCAGATCGCGGCGATCGGTCCGATCGCCGATGATCCGACGGTTGCGATCGATCCAAGATCCCATCCATCCTGATCCCGATCGGCCAAGACCGATCTTGGACCGCAGCGATCGGTCCGATCACCGATGATGTGGTTGCGATCGATCCAAGCCCTGATCCCGATCGGCCACGACCAATCTCGGACCGTGGCGATCGGTCCGATCATCGACGATCTGACGGTTGTATCGATCCAAGCCCTGATCCCGATCAGCCACGGCCAATCTCGGATCGCGGCGATCGGTCTGATCGCCGACGATCCGACGGTTGCGATCGATACCAAGCCCTGATCCCGATCGGCCACGACCGATCTCGAACCGCGGCGATCGGTCCGATCACCGATGATCCGATGGTTGCGATCGATACAAGCCCTGATCCCAATCGGCCATGAACGATCTCGAACCGCGTAATCAGTCCGATCGCCGACGATCCGACGGTTGCGATCGATACAAGCCCTGATCCCGATCGCCACGACCGACCTCGGACCGCAGCAATCGGTCCGATCGCCGATGATCCGACGGTTGCGATCGATACAAGCCCTGATCCCGATCGGCCACGACCGATCTTGGACCGTGGCGATCGGTCCGATCGCCGACGATCCGACGGTTGCGATCGATACAAGCCCTGATCCCGATTGGCCATGACCGATCTTGGACCGTGGCGATCGGTTCGATCGCCGATGATCCGATGGTTGCGATCGATCCAATCCCTGATACCGATCGTCCACGACCTATCTCGGACCGTGGCGATCGGTCCGATCGTCGACGATCCGACGATTGCGTTCGATCCAAGCCCTGATCCCGATCGACCATGGCCGATCTCGGATCGCAGCGATTGGTACGATCGCCGACGATCCGATGGTTGCGATCGATCCAACCCCTGATCCCGATCGGCCACGACCGATCTTGGACCACGGTGATCGGTCCGATCGTCGATGATCCGACGGTTGCGATCGATCCAAGCCCTGATCCCGATCGACCACGACCGATCTCAAACAGCGGTGATCGATCCGATCGCCGACAATCTAACGGTTGTATCGATTCAATCCCTGATCCCGATCGGCCACGACCGATCTCGGATCGCGATGATCGGTCCGATCGCCGACTATCCGACGGTTTTGATCGATACAAGCCCTGATCCCGATCGGCCACGATCGATCTTGGAACGCGGCGATCGATCCGATCGCCGATGATCCGATGGTTGCGATCGATCCAAGCCCTGACCCCAATCAGCCACGACCAATCTCAGACCGCGGCGATCGGTCTGATCGCTGATGATCCGACGGTTGCGATCGATCCAAGCCTTGATCCCGTTTGGCCACGACCGATCTCAGACCACGGCGATCGGTCCGATCCCCGACAATCTGACGGTTGCGTTCAATCCAAGCCCTGATCCCGATCGGCCATGGCCGATCTCGGATCACGGCGATCGGTCCGATCACCGACGATCCGATGGTTGCGATCGATCCAAGCCCTGATCCCGAACGGCCACGACCGATCTTGGACCGTGGCGATCGGTCCGATCGCCGATGATCCGACGGTTGCGATCGATCCAATCCCTGATCCCGATCATCCATGACCTATCTCGGATCGTGGCGATCAGTCCGATCGCCGACGATCTGACGGTTGTATCGATCCAAGCCCTGATCCCGATCGGCCACGACCGATCTCGGATCACAGCGATCGGTCCGATCGCCGACGATCCGACGGTTGCGATCGATACAAGCCCTGATCCCGATCGGCCACGACCGATCTCAGACCACGGCGATCGGTCCGATCACCGACGATTCGACGGTTGCATTCGATCCAAGCCCTGATCCCGATCGGCCAGGACCGATCTCGGACCGCGGCGATCGGTCGGATCACCGACGATCCGATAGTTGCGATCGATCCAAGCCCTGATCCCGATCGGCCACGACCGGCCTCGGACTGCGGCGATCGGTCCGATCGCCGATGATCCGATGGTTGCGATCGATCCAAGCCTTGATCCCGATCGGCCCCGACCGATCTCGGACCGCGGCGATCGGTCCGATCACCAACGATCCGACAGTTGCGATCGATCCAAACCCTTATCCCGATCGGCCACGACCGATCTCGGACCGTGGGGATCGGTCCAATTGCCGACTATCCCACGGTTGTGATCGATTCAAGCACTGATCCCGATCGGCCACGATGGATCTCGAACCGCGGTGATCGGTCGGATCACCGACGATCCGACGGTTGTGATTGATCTAAGCCCTGATCCCGATCGGCAACGACCGACCTCGGACAACGGCGATCGGTCCAATCGCCGACGATCCGACAGTTGCGTTCGATCCAAGCCCTGATCCCGATCGGCCACGACCGATCTCGGACTGCGGCGATCGATCCGATCGCCGACGATCCGATGGTTGCGTTCGATCCAAGCCCTGATCCCGATCGGCCACGACCAACCTCGGACCGTGGCGATCGGTCCGATCGCCGATGATCCGACGATTGCGTTCGATCCAAGCCCTGATCCCGATCGGCCACGACCGATCTCGGACCGCGGCGATCGGTCTGATCGCCGATGGTTGCGATCGATCCAAGCCCTGATCCCGATCGGCCACGACTGACCTCGAACCGCAGTGATTGGTCCAATCGCCGACGATCCGACGGTTGCGATCGATCTAAGCCCTAATCCCGATTGGCCACGACCGACCTTCGACTGCGGCGATCGGTCCGATCACTGATGATCCGACAGTTGCGATCGATCCAAACCCTTATCCCGATCGGCCACGACCGATCTCGAACCACGGCGATCGGTCCGATTGCTGACGATCCCACGGTTGCGATCGATCCAAGCACTGATCCCGATCGGCCACGATGGATCTCGAACCACGGTGATCGATCGGATTGCCGACGATCCGACGGTTGCGATTGATCCAAGCCCTGATCCTGATCGGGCATGACCAATCTCGGACCATGGTGATCGGTTCGATCGCCGATGATCGGACGGTTGCGATCGATCCAAGCCCTAATCCCGATCGGCCACGACCGACCTCGGACCGCGGCGATCGGTCCGATCGCAGACGATCCGACGATTGCGATCGATCCAAGCCCTGATCCCGATCGGCCACGACCGATCTCGAACCATGGCGATCGGTCCGATCGCCAACGATCTAACGGTTGCGATCGATCCAGGTTGCAATCGATCCAAGCCCTGATCCCGATCGGCCACGACCGATCTCAGACCACGGCAATCGGTCCAATCGTCGACGATCCAATGGTTGCGATCGATCCAAGCTCTGATCCCGATCGACCACCACCGATCTCTGACTGCGGCGATCGGTCCGATCGTCGATGATCCGACGGTTACAATCGATCCAAGCCCTGATCTCGATCGGCCACGACCGACCTCGGACCGCGGCGATCGGTTCGATCATCGACGATTCAACGGTTGCGATCGATCCAAGCCCTGATCCCGCTCGGCCACGACCGACCTAAGACCGCGGTGATCGGTCCGATCACCGACGATCTGACGGTTTCGATCGATCCAAGCCCTGATCCCGATCGGCCACGGCCGATCACGGATTGCATCGATCGGTCCGATCGCCGACGATCCGATGGTTGCGATCGATCCAAGCCCTGATTCGATCGCCGACGATTTGATGGTTGCGATCGATACAAGCCTTGATCCCGATCGGCCACAACAGATCTCGGGCCGCGGCAATTGGTCCGATCGCCGATGATCTGACGGTTGCGATGGATACAAGCGCTAATCCTGATCGGCCACAACCGATCTTGGACCGCGGCGATCGGTCCGATCGCCGATGATCCGGCGGTTGCGATCGATACAAGCCCTGATCTCGATCGGCCACGAACGATCTTGGACCGCGGCAATCAGTCTGATCGCCGACGATCCGACGGTTGCGATCGATACAAGCCCTGAACCCGATCGGCCATGACCGACCCCGGACCGCGGCAATCGGTCTGATCGCCGACGATCTGATGGTTGTGATCGATCTAAGCCCTGATCCCGATCGGCCACGACCGATCTCGGACCGCGGCGATCGGTCCGATCACCGACGATCTGACGGTTGCGATCGATCCAAGCCCTGATCCCGATCGGCCACGACCGATCTCGGACCACGGTGATCGATCCAATCGCCGACAATCTGATGGTTGCGTTCGATCCAAGCCCTGATCCGATGGGCCATGGCCGATCTCGGATCGCAGCGATCGGTCCGATCGCCGATGATCCGACGGTTGCGATCGATCCAAGCCCTGATCCCGATCAGCCATGACCGATCTTGGAACGCGGCGATCGATCCGATCATCGATGATCCGATGGTTGTGATTGATCCAAGCCCTGATCCCGATCGGCCGCAATCGATCTCGGAACGCGGATCGGTCTGATCGCTGACGATCTGACGGTTGCGATCGATCCAAGCCCTGATCCCGATCGGCCACGATCGATCTCGGATTACGGCGATCGGTCCGATCACCGACAATCTGACGGTTGCGTTCGATCCAAGCCCTGATCCCGATTGGCCATGGCCGATCTCAGATCACGGCGATCGGTCCGATCACCGATGATCCGATGGTCGGGATCAATCCAAGCCCTGATCCCAATCGGCCACGACCGATCTTTGACCATGGCGATCGGTCCGATCGCCGATGATCCGACAGTTGCGATCGATCAAATCTCTGATCCCGATCGTCCACGACCTATCTCGGACCGTGGCGATCGGTCCGATCGCCGATGATCTGACGGTTGTATCGATCCAAGCCCTGATCCCGATCGGCCACGGCCGATCTCAGATCGCAGCGATCGGTCCGATCGCCGACGGTTGCGATAGATACAAGCCCTGATATCGATTGGCCTTGATCGATCTCAGACCGCGGCGATCGGTCCGATCGCCGATGATCCGACGGTTGCGTTCGATCCAAGCCCTGATCCCGATCGGCCAGGACTGATCTCGGACCACGGCGATCGGTTCGATCACCGACGATCCAATGGTTGCAATCGATCCAAGCCCTGATCCCGATCGGCCACGACCGACCTCGGACTGCGGCGATCGGTCCGATAGCCGACGATCCGAAGGTTGCGATCGATCCAAGCCCTGTTCCCGATCGGCCCCGACCGATCTCGGACTGCGGCGATCGGTCCGATCACCGACGATCCGACAGTTGCGATCGATCCAAACCCTTATCCCGATCGGCAACGATCGATCTCAGACCGCGGCGATCGGTCCTATTGCTGACGATCCCACGGTTGCGATCGATTCAAGCACTGATCCCGATCGGCCATGATGGATCTCGAACCGTGGTGATCGGTCGGATCGCCGCTGATCCGACGGTTTGCGATTGATCCAAGCCCTGATCCCGATCGGCCACGACCGACCTCGGACCACGGCGATCGGTTCAATCGCCGACGATCCAATGGTTGCATTCGATCCAAGCCCAGATCCCGATCGGCCACGACCGACCTCGGACCACGGCGATCGGTCCGATCGCCGACGATCCGACGATTGTGTTCGATCCAAGTCCTGATCCCGATCGGCCACGATCGATCTCGGACCGCGGCGATCGGTCCGATCGCCAACGATCCGATGGTTGCAAATCGATCTAAGCCCTGATCCCGATCGGCCACGACCGACCTCGGACCGCAGCGATCGGTCCGATCGCGGATGATCCGACAGTTACGATCGATCCAAACCCTTATCCCGATCGGCCACGACCGATCTCGGACCACGGCGATCGGTCCGATTGCCGACGATCCCACGATGGATCTCGAACCGCGGTGATCAGTCGGATCACCGACGATCCGACGGTTGCGATTGATCTAAGCCCTAATCCCGATCGGCCACGACCGATCTCGGACCACGGCGATCCATCCGATCGCTGACGATCGGACAATTGCGATCGATCCAAGCCCTAATCTCGATCGGCCACGACCGATCTCGGACCGCGGCGATCGGTCCGATCGCAGACGATCCGACGGTTGCGATCGATCCAAGCCCTGATCCCGATCGGCCACGGACGATCTTAGACCGCTACGATCGGTCCGATAGCCGACGAGCCGACGGTTGCGATCGATCCAAGCCCTTATCCCGATCGGCCATGACCGATCTCGGACTGCGGCGATCGGTTCGATCGTCGACGATCCGACGGTTGCGATCGATCCAAGCCCTAATCCCGATCGGCCATTGCCGATCTCGGATTGCGGCGATCGGTCCGATCGCCGATGATCCGACGATTGCGATCGATCCAAGCCCTGATCCCGATCGGCCACGACCGATCTCGGACAGCGGCGATCAGTTCGATCGTCGACGATCCG
>UESW01002592.1:171098-190701 GCA_900491605.1 Calamus simplicifolius
GCCGACGATCCAACGGTTGCGATCGATCCAAGCCCTAATCCTGATCGGCCATGACCGATCTCGGACCACGACGATTGGTTCGATCGCCGACGATCCGATGGTTGCGATCGATGCAAGCCCTGATCCTGATCGCCCACGACCGATCTTGGACCGCGATGCTCGGTCCGATCGCCGATGATCTGACGGTTGCGATTGATCCAAGCCCTGATCCCGATCGGCCATGACTTATCTCGGACCGCGGTGATCGGTCTGATCGCCGACGATCCGATGGTTGTATCAATCCAAGCCCTGATCCCGATCGGCCACGACCGATCTCGGATCGCGGCGATCAGTCCGATCGTCGACGATCCGATGGTTGTGATCGATACAAGCCCTGATCCCGATCGGCCACGACCGATCTCGGACCGTGGCGATCGGTCCGATCGCCGACGATCTGATGGTTGTATCGATCCAAGCCCTGATCCCGATCGGCCACGGCCGATCTCGGATCACGGTGATCGGTTCGATCGCCGATGATCCAACGGTTGTGATCGATACAAGCCCTGATCCCGATCGGCCACGACCGATCTCGGACCGTGGCGATCAGTCCGATCGCCGATGATCCGACGGTTGCATTCGATACAAGCCCTGATCCTGATCGGCCACGATCAATCTCGGACTGCGGCGGTTGGTCCGATCACCAACGATCCGACGGTTGCGATCGATGCAAGCCCTGATCCCGATCGCCCACGACCGATCTTGGACCACGGCGCTCGGTCCGATCGCCGACGATCTGATAGTTGTATCGATCCAAGCCCAGATCCCGATCGGCCACGGTCGATCTCGGATCGCGGTGATCGGTCCGATCGCCGATGATCCGACGATTGCGATCGATCCAAGCCCTGATCCCGATTGGCTACGACCGATCTCGAACCACGGCGATCAGTCTGATCGACGACAATCTGACGGTTGCGTTCGATCAAAGCCCTGATCCTGATCGGCCATGGCCGATCTCGGATCGCGGCGATCGGTCTGATCGCCGACGATCCGATGGTTGCGATCGAACCAAGCCCTGATCCCGATCGGCCACGATCGATCTTGGACCGCGGCGATCGGTACGATCGCCAATGATCCGACGGTTGCGATCGATCCAAGCCCTGATCCCGATCGGCCACGACCGATCTCGAACCATGGCGATTGGTCCGATCGCCGATGATCCGAAGGTTGCGATCGATCCAAGCCCTGATCACGATCGGCCACGACCGATCTCGGACCACGGAGATCGGTCCGATCGCCGATGATCCGATGGTTGCGATCGATACAAGCCCTGATCCCGATCGAACACGACAGATCTCGGACCGCAGCAATCGGTCCGATCGCCGATGATCCGACGGTTGCGATCGATACAAGCCCTGATCCCGATCGGCCACCACCGACCTCGGACCACGGCGATCAGTCCGATCGATGACAATCTGACGGTTGCGTTCGGTCCAAGCCCTGATCTTGATCGGCCATGCCCGATCTCGGATCGCGGTGATCGGTCCGATCGCCGACGATCCGACGGTTGCGATCGAAATCAGCCCTGATCCCGATCGGCCACGACCGATCTCAGACCGAGGCAATCGGTCCGATCACCGATGATCCGACAGTTGCGATCGATCCAAGCCCTGATCCCGATCGGCCACGACTTATCTTGGACCGCGGCGATCGGTCCGATCGCCGACGATCTGATGGTTGTAATCGATACAAGCCCTGATCCCGATCGGCCACGACCGATCTCGGACCGCGGCGATCAGTCCGATCGCCGATGATCTGATGGTTGTATCGATCCAAGCCCTGATCCCGATCGGCCACGATCGATCTCGGATCGCAGAGATCGGTCCGATCGCCGACGATCCGACGGTTTGTGATCGATATAAGCCCTGATCCCGATCGGCCACGACCGATCTCGGACCGCGGCGATCTGTCCGATCGTCGACGATTCGACTGTTGCGATCGATCCAAGCCCTGATCTTGATCGGCCACGACCGTTCTCGGACCGCGGTGATCGGTCTGACCGCGATGATCCGATATTTGCGATCGATCCAAGCCCTGATCCCGATCGGCCACGACCGATCTCGGACCGCGTCGATCGGTTCCGATCGCCGACAATCTGACGGTTGCGCTCGATCCAAGCCCTGATCCCGATCGGCCATTGCCGAACTCAGATCATGGCGATCGTCTGATCGCAGACAATCCAACGGTTGCGATCGATCCAATCCCTGATCCCGATCGGCCACGACCGATCTTGGACCGCGGCGCTCGGTTCGATCGTCGATGATCCGATGGTTGCGATCGTTCCAAGCCCTGATCCCGATCGGCCACGACCGACCTCGGACAGCGGCAATCGGTCCGATCGCCGACGATCCGAGTGTTGCGATCGATCCAAGCCCTGATCTCGATCGCCACGATTGTTCTCGGACCGCGGCGATCGGTCCGATCGCCGATGATCCGACATTTGCGATCGATCCAAGCCCTGATCCCGATCGACCACGACCGATCTCGGACCGCGGCGATCGATCCGATCACCGACAATCTGACGGTTGCGCTCGATCCAAGCCCGGATCTCGATCGGCCATTGCCGAACTAGGATCGCGGCGAACGATCTGATCGCCGACAATCCAACGGTTGCGATCGATCCAAGCCCTGAACCCGATCGGCCGCGACCGATCTTGGACCGCGGTGCTCCGTTCGATCGCCGATGATCCGACGGTTGCGATCAATCCAAGCCCGATCCCGATCAGCCACGACCGATCTCGGACCGCAGCGATCGGTCCGATCGCCGACGATCTGATGGTTGTATAGATCCAAGCTCTGGTCCGATCGGCCACGGCCGATCTCGGATCGCGGCGATCAGTACGATCGCCGACGATCCGACGATTACGAACGATACAAGCCCTGATCCCGATCGGCCATGACCGATCTTGGACAGCGGCGATCGGTCCGATCGCCGATGATTCGACGGTTGCGATCGATACAAGCCCTGATCCCGATCGGCCATGAACGATCTCAGACCGTGGCAATCAGTCCGATCGCCGATGATCCGACGGTTGCGATCGATACAAGCCCTGATCCCGATCGGCCACGACCGATCTCGGTCCGCGGCGATCGGTTCGATTGCCGATAATCTGACGGTTGTGTTCGATCCAAGCCGTAATCCCGATCGGCCATGGCCAATCTCAGATCGTGGCGATCGGTCCGATCGCCGACAATCCGACGGTTGCGATCGATACAAGCCTTGATCCCGATCGGCCACGACCGATCTCGGACCGCGGCGATCGGCCCGATCGCCGACGATCTGACGGTTGCGTTCGATACAAGCCCTGATCCCGATCGGCCACGAACGATCTCAGACCGCGGCGATCGGTTCTATCACCGATGATCTGACGGTTGTATCGATCCAAGCCCTGATCTCGATCGGCCACGGCCGATCTCGGATCGCGGCGATCGGTCCGATCGCCGACGATCCGATGGTTGCGATCGATACAAGCCCTGATCCCGATCGGCCACGACCGATCTCGGACCGCGGCGATCGGCCCGATCGCCGACGATCCGACGATTGCGTTCGATACAAGCTCTCATCCCGATCGGCCACGACCGACCTCGGACCGCGGCAATCGGTCCGATCGCAGATGATCCGATGGTTGCGTTCGATCAAAGCCCTGATCTCGATCGCCCACCACCGATCTCGGACAGCGGCGATCGGTCCGATCGCCAACGATCCGACGGTTGCGATCGATACAAGCCCTGATCCCGATCGGCCACGATCGATCTCGGACCGCGAAGATCGGTCCGATTGCCGACAATCTGACGGTTGCATTCGATCCAAGCCGTAATCTCGATCGGCATTGGCCAATCTCGGATCGTGGCGATCGGTCCGATTGCCAACGATCCGACGGTTGCGATCGATACAAGCCTTGATCCCGATCGGCCACGACCGATCTCGAACCGTGGCGATCGGCCCGATCGCCGACGATCCGATGGTTGCTTTCGATACAAGCCCTGATCCCGATCGGCCACGAACGATCTCGGACCGCGGCGATTGGTCCGATCACCGACGATCTGACGGTTGTATCGATCCAAGCCCTGATCTCGATCGACCACGGCCGATCTTGGATCGCGGCGATCGGTCCGATCGCCGATGATCCGACGGTTGCGATCGATACAAGCCCTGATCCCGATCGGCCACGATCAATCTCGAACCGCGGTGATCAGCCCGATCGCCGACGATCCGACGGTTGCGTTCGATACAAGCCCTGATCCCGATCGGCCACAATCGACCTCGGACCGCGGCGATCGGTCCGATCGCCGACGATCCGACGGTTGTGATCGATCCAACCCTTATCCCGATCGGCCACGACCGACCTCCGACCGCGGCGATCGTCCGATCGCCGACGATCTGATGGTTGCGATCGTTCTAAGCCCTGATCCCGATCGGCCACGGCCGATCTTGGATTGCGGGGATCGGTCCGATCGCCGACGATCCGACGTTGCGATTTATCCAAGCCCTGATCCCGATCGGCCACGACCGATCTCGGACAGCGGCGATCGGTTCGATCGTCGACGATCCAACGGTTGCGATCGATCCAAGCCCTAATCCTGATCGGCCACGACCGATCTCGGACCGCGGCGATCGGTCCGATCACCGATGATCCGATGGTTGCGATCGATACAAGCCCTGATCCCGATCGGCAACGACAGATCTCGGACCGCGGCAATCGGTCCGATCGCCGATGATGTAACGGTTGCGATCGATACAAGCCCTGATCTCGATCGGCCACAACCGATCTCGGACCGTGGCGATCGTTCCGATCGCCGACGATCCGACGGTTGCGATCGATACAAGCCCTGATCTCGATCGGCCATGAACGATCTCGGACTGCAGCAATCAGTCCGTTCGCCGATGATCTGACGGTTACGATCGATACAAGCCCTGATCCCGATCGGCCACAACCGACCTTGGACCGCGGTAATCGGTCCGATCGCCAACGATCCAACGGTTACGATCGATCCAAGCCCTGATCCCGATCGGCCACGACCGATCTCGGATAGCGGCGATCGATCCGATTGCTGACGATCTGACGGTTGCGATCGATCCAAGCCCTGATCCTGATCGGCCACGACCGATCTTGGGCCGTGGCGATCGGTCCGATCGCCGACGATCTAACGGTTGCGTTCGATCCAAGCCCTGATCCCAATCGGCCATGACCGATCTCGTACCACGGCGATTTGTCCGATCGTCGATGATCCGATGGTTTCGATTGATCCAAGCCCTGATCCCGATCGGCCACGATCGATCTCGGACCGCAGCAATCAGTCCGATCATCGATGATCCGATGGTTGTGATCGATGCAAGCCCTGATCCCAATCGACCATGATAGATCTTGGACCGCGGCAATCAGTCCGATCACCGACGATTCGACAGTTGCGATCGATACAAGCCCTGATCCCGATCGGCCATGACCAACCTCGGACCGCAGCAATCGGTCCGATCGCTGACGATCCAACGGTTGCGATCGATCAAAGCCCTGATCTTGATCAGCCACGACCGTTCTCGGACCGCGGCGATCGGTTTGATCGCCGACGATCCCACAGTTGCGATCGATCCAAGCCCTAATCCCGATCGGCCATGACCAATCTCGGACCACGGCGATCGGTCCGATCGCCGACAATTGACGGTTGCGTTCGATCCAAGCCCTGATCCCGATCGGCCATTGCCAAACTCGTATCACGGCGATCGGTCCGATCGCCGACAATCCGACGGTTGCGATCGATGCAAGCCCTGATCCGATCGCCCACGACCGATCTTGGACCGCGTTACTCGGTCCGATCGCCGATGATCCGACGGTTGCGATCGATCCAAGCCCTGATCCCGATCGGCCACGACTTACCTCGGACAGCGGCGATCGGTCCGATCGCCAACGATCCAATGGTTGTATCAATCCAAGCCCTGATCCCGATCGGCCACGGCCGATCTTGGATCGCGGCGATCGGTCCGATCGCCGACGATCCGATGGTTGTGATCGATACAAGCCCTGATCCCGATCGGCCACGACCGATCTCGGACCACGGCGATCGGTCCGATCGCCGACGATTCGACAGTTGCGATCGATACAAGCCCTGAACCCGATCGGCCACGAACGATCACGGACCCCGGCAATCAGTATGATCGCCGACGATCCGATGGTTGCGATCGATACAAGCCCTGATCCCGATCGGCCACGACCGACCTCGGACAGCGGCAATCGGTCCGATCGCCGACGATCCGACTGTTGCGATCGATCCAAGCCCTGATCCCGATCGGCCATGACCGATCTCGGACCGCGGCGATCGGTCCGATCGCCGACAATCCGACGGTTGCGATCGATACAAGCCCTGATCCCGATCGGCCATGACCGATCTCGGACCACGGCGATCGGTCCGATCGCCGACAATCTGACGGTTGCGTTTGATCCAAGCCCTGATCCCGATCGGCCATGGCCAATCTCGGATCGCGGCGATCGGTCCGATCGCCAACGATCCGATGGTTGCGATCGATCCAAGCCCTGATCCCGATCGGCCACGACCGATCTTGGACCACGGCGATTGGTCTGATCGCTGATGATCCGACGGTTGCGATCGATCCAAGCCCTGATCTCGATCGGCCACGACCAATCTCGGACCGCAGCGATCGGTCTAATCGCCGACGTTCTGACGGTTGTATCAATCCATGCCCTGATCCCGATCGGCCACGGCCGATCTCGGATCGCGGCGATTGATCCGATCGCCGACGATCCGACGATTGCGATCAATACAAGCCCTGATCCCGATCGGCCACGACCGATCTCGGACCGTGGCGATCGGTCCGATCGCCTACGATCCGACAGTTGCGTTCGATACAAGCCCTGATCCCGATCGGCCATGACCGACCTCGGACTGCGGCTATCAGTCCGATCGCCGATGATCCGATTGTTGCGATTGATCCAAGCCCTGATCCCGATCGGCCACCACCGATCTCCGACAGCGGCGATCGGTTCGATCGTCGATGATCCGACGGTTGCGATCGATCGAAGCCCTGATCCCGATCGGCAACGATCGATCTCGGACCGCGGCGATCGGTCCGATCGCCGACGATCCGATGGTTGCGATCGATACAAGCCCTGATCCCGATCGACCATGAAAGATCTCAGACCGCAGCAATCGGTCTGATCGCCGACGATCCGACGGTTGCGATCGATACAAGCCCTGATCCCGATCGGCCACGACCGACCTCGGACCATGGCGATCGGTATGATCGTCGATGATCCGACGGTTGCGATCGATTCAAGCCCTGATCCTGATCGGCCATGACCGATCTCGGATAGTGGCGATTGGTCCGATCACCGACGATCCGATAGTTGCGATCGATCCAAGCCCTGATCCCGATCGGCCACGGCCGATCTCAGACCGCAGTGATCAGTCCGATCGCCGACGATCCGACAGTTGCGATCG
This sequence comes from Calamus simplicifolius, assembly GCA_900491605.1. Taxonomy (NCBI): domain Eukaryota; kingdom Viridiplantae; phylum Streptophyta; class Magnoliopsida; order Arecales; family Arecaceae; genus Calamus; species Calamus simplicifolius. The sequence goes on from UESW01002592.1 coordinate 178,587, forward strand.
ATCCAATCCCTTATCCCGATCGGCCACGATGGATCTTGGACTGCGGCGATCGGTCCGATCGCCGATGATCCAACGGTTGCGATCGATCCAAGCCCTGATCCTGATCGGCCATGACCGATCTCGGACCACGCCGATCGGTCCGATCGCCGATGATCCGATGGTTGCGATCGATACAAGTCCTGATCCCGATCGACCACGATAGATCTCGAACCGCGGCAATCGGTCCGATCGTCGACAATCCGACGGTTGCGATCGATACAAGCCCTGATCCCGATCGGCCACGACCGACCTTGGACCGCGGCAATCGGTCCGATCGCCGACGATCCGACGATTGCGATCGATCCAAGCCCTGACCCGATCGGCCACGACCGATCTCGGACCGTGGCTATCGGTCCGATCGCCGATGATCCAACAGTTGCGATTGATCCAAGCCCTGATCCCGATCGGCCATGACCGACCTCGGACTGCGGTAATTGGTTCGATTGCTGACGATCCGACTGTTGCGATCGATCCAAACCCTGATCTCGATCGGCCACGACCATTCTCGGACCGCGGCGATTGGTCCGATCGCCGACGATCCGACAGTTGCGATCGATCCAAGCCCAGATCCTGATCGACCACGACCGATCTCGGACCACGGCGATCGGTCTGATCGCCGATAATTTGATGGTTGCGCTCGATCCAAGCCCTGATCCTGATCAGCCATTGCCGAACTCGGATCGCGGCGATCGGTCCGATCGCCGACAATCCGACGGTTGCGATCGATCCAAGCCCTGATCCCGATCGGCCACGATTGATCTTGTACCGCGGCACTCCGTTCGATCGCCGACGATCTGACGGTTGCGTTCGATCCAAGCCCTGATCCCGATCGGCCACGATCGATCTCGGACCGCGGCGAGCGGTCCGATCCCTGACGATCTGATTGTTGTGATCGATGCAAGCCCTGATCCCGATCGACCATGACAGATCTTGGACCGCGGCAATCAGTCCGATCACCGACGATCTGATGGTTGCGATCGATATAAGCCCTGATCCCGATCGGCCATGACCAACCTCGGACCGCAGCAATCGGTCCGATCGCTGATGATCCAACGGTTGCGATCGATCCAAGCCATGATCTTGATTAGCCACGACCGATGTCGGACCACGGCGATTGTTCCGATCGCCGACGATCCGACGGTTGTGATAGATACAAGCCCTGATCCCGATCGGCCATGAATGATCTCGGACCGCGGCAATCAGTCCGTTCGCCGACGATCTGACGGTTACGATCGATACAAGCCCTGATCCCGATCGGCCATGACCGACCTCGGACCGCGGTAATCGGTCCGATCGCCGATGATCCGACGGTTGCGATCGATCCAAGCCCTGATCCGATCGGTCACGACCGATCTCGGACCGCGGCGATCGATCGATCGCTGACGATCTGATGGTTGCGATCGATCCAAGCCCTGATCCTGATCGGCCACGACCGATCTTGGACCGCGGCGATCGGTCCGATCGCCGACGATCTGACGGTTGCGTTCGATCCAAGCCCTGATCCCGATCGGCCATGACCAATCTCGTACCATGGCGATTTGTCTGATCGTCGATGATCCGATAGTTGCGATTGATCCAAGCCCTGATCCCGATCGGCCACGATCAATCTCGGACCGCGGCGATCGGTCCGATCACCGATGATCCGATTGTTGTGATCGATGCAAGCCTTGATCCCAATCGACCATGATAGATCTTGGACCGCGGCAATCAGTCCGATCACCGACGATCCGACGGTTGCGATCGATACAAGCCCTGATCCCGATCGGCCATGACCAACCTCGGACCGCAGCAATCGGTCCGATCGCTGATGATCCAACGGTTGCGATTGATCCAAGCCATGATCTTGATTAGCCACGACCGATGTCGGACCGCGGCGATCAGTTCGATCGCCGATGATCTGACAGTTGCGATCGATCCAAGCCCTGATCCCGATCGGCCACGACCAATCTCGGACCATGGCGATCGGTCCGATCGCCGACAATCTGACGGTTGCGTTCGATCCAAGCCCTGATCCCGATCGGCCATTGCCAAACTCGGATCGCGGCGATCGGTCCGATCGCCGACAATCCGACGGTTGCGATCGATCCAAGCCCTGATCCCGATCGGCCACGACCGATCTTGGATCGCGGTGCTCCGTTTGATCGCTGATGATCCGACGGTTGCGATCGATCCAAGCCCTGATCCCGAAAGGTCACGACCGATCTCGGACCACGGCGATCGGTCCGATCGCCGATGATCTGACGGTTGTATAGATCCAAGCCCTGATCCCGATCGGCCACGGCCGATCTCGGATTGTGGCGATCGGTCCGATCGCCGGCGATCCGACGGTTGCGATCGATACAAGCCCTGATCCCGATCGGCCACGACCGATCTCGGACCACGACGATCGGTCCGATCGCCGACGATCCGATGGTTGTGATCGATACAAGCCCTGATCACTATCGGCCATGAACGATCTCAGACCGTGGCAATCAGTCCGATCGCCGATGATCCGACGGTTGCGATCGATACAAGCCCTGATCCCGATCGGCCACGACCGACCTCGGACCACGGCAATCGGTCCGATCGTCGACGATCCGATGGTTGCGATCGATCCAAGCCCTGATCCCGATCGGCCACGACCAATCTCGGACCGTGGTGATCGATCCGATCGCCGACAATCCGATGGTTGCGATCGATACAAGCCTTGATCCCGATCGGCCACGACCGATCTCGGACCGCGGCGATCGGTCCGATCGCTGACGATCTGATGGTTGCGATCGATCCAAGCCCTGATCCCGATCGGCCATGACCGATCTTGGACCGCGGCGATCAGTCTGATCGTCGATGATCCGATGGTTGCGATCGATCCGAGCCCTAATCCCGTTTCGGCCACGAACGATCTCGGACCGCGACGATTGGTCCGATCGCTGACGATCTGATGGTTGTATCGATCCAAGCCCTGATTTCGATCGGCCACGGCCGATCTCGGATCGCGGCAATCGGTCCGATCGCCGACGATCCGATGGTTGCGATCGATACAAGCCCTGATCCCGATGGGCCACGACCGACCTTGGATCGCGGCCATCGGTCCGGTCGCCGATGATCTGATGGTTGCGATCGATCCAAGCCCTGATCCCGATCGGCCACCACCGATCTCCGACAGCGGCGATCGGTTCGATCGTCGACGATCCGACGGTTGCGATCGATCGAAGCCTGATCCCGATCGGCAACGACCGATCTCGGACCACGCCGATCGGTCCGATCACCGATGATCCGATGGTTGCGATCGATACAAGTCCTGATCCCGATCGACCACGACAGATCTCGGACCGCGGCAATTGGTCCGATCGCCGACGATCCGATGGTTGCGATCGATACAAGCCCTGATCCCGATCGGCCACGACCGACCTCGGACTGTGGCAATCGGTCCGATCGCCGACGATCCGACGATTGCGATCGATCCAAGCCCTGATCCCGATCGGCCACGATCGATCTCGGACCATGGCGATCGGTCCGATCGCCGACGATCCGACAGTTGCAATCGATCCGAGCCCTGATCCCGATCGGCCACGACCGACCTTGGACCACGGCAATCGGTCCGATCGCCGACGATCCGACTGTTGCGATCGATCCAAGCCCTGATCTAGATCGGCCACGAGCATTCCTGGACCGCGGCGATCGGTCCGATCGCCGACGATCTGACACTTGCGATCGATCCAAGCCCTGATCCCGATCGACCACGACCGATCTCGGACCGCAGCGATCGGTCTGATCACCGACAATCTGACGGTTGCGCTCGATCCAAGCCCTGATCCCGATCGGCCATTGCTGAACTCGGATCGCGGCGATCGGTCCGATCGCCGACAATCCGACGGTTGCGATCGATCCAAGCCCTGATCCCGATCGGCCATGACCGATCTTGGACCACAGCGCTCCGTTCGATCGTCGATGATCCAATGGTTGCGATCGATCCAAGCCCTGATCCCGAACGGCCACGACCGATCTCGGACCGCGGCGATCGGTCCGATCGCCGACGATCTGACGGTTGTATAGATCCAAGCCCTGATCCCGATCGGCCACGACCGATCTCGGATCGTGACGATCGGTCCAATCGCCGACGATTCGACGGTTGCGATCGATTCAAGCCCTGATCCCGATCGGCCACGACCGATCTCGGACCGCGGCGATCGGTCCGATCGCCGATGATCTGACGGTTGTGATCGATACAAGCCCTTATCACTATCGGCCATGAACGATCTCAGACCGTGGCAATCAGTCCGATAGCCGACGATCCGACGTTTGCGATCGATACAAGCCCTGATCCCGATCGGCCACGACCGACCTCGGACCGCGGCGATCGGTCCGATCGCTGACGATCCGACGATTGCGATCGATCCAAGCCCTGATCCCGATCGGCCACGACCGATCTCGGACCGCGGCGATCGGTCCAATCACCGATGATCTGACGGTTGTGATCGATACAAGCCCTGATCACTATCGGCCATAAACGATCTCAGACCGTGGCAATCCGTCCGATAGCCGACGATCCGACGTTTGCGATCGATACAAGCCCTGATCCCGATCGGCCACGACCGACCTCGGACCGCGGCGATCGGTCCGATCGCCGACGATCCGATGGTTGCGATCGATACAAGCCTTGATCCCAATCGGCCACGACCGATCTCGGACCGCGGCGATCGGTCCGATCGCCCACAATCTGACGGTTGCGTTCGATCCAAGCCGTAATCTTGATCGGCCATGGCCAATCTTGGATCACGGCGATCGGTCCGATCACCGACGATCCGACGGTTGCGATCGATCCAAGCCTTGATCCCGATCGGCCACGGCCGATCTTGGACCACGGCGATCGGTCTGATCATCGATGATCCGACGGTTGCGATCGATCCAAGCCCTGATCCCGTTCGGCCACGAACGATCTCGGACCGCGGCGATCGGTCTGATCACTGACGATCTGATGGTTGTATCGATCCAAGCCCTGATCTCGATCGGCCACGGCCGATCTCGGATCGCGGCGATCGGTCCGATCGCCGACGATCCGATGGTTGCGATCGATACAAGCCCTGATCCCGATTGGCCACGACCGATCTCGAACCGCGGTGATCAGCCCGATCGCCGACGATCCGACGGTTGCGTTCGATACAAGCCCTCATCCCGATCGGCCACGACCGACCTCGAACCGCGGCAATCGGTCCGATCGTAGACGATCCGATGGTTGCGTTCGATCAAAGCCCTGATCTCGATAGCCCACCACCGATCTCGGACAGCGGCGATCGGTCCGATCGCCGACGATCCGACGGTTGCGATTGATACAAGCCCTGATCCCGATCGGCCATGAACGATCTTGGACCGCAGCGATCGGTCTGATCGCCGATGATCTGACGGTTGTATCGATCCAAGCCCTGATCTCGATCGGCCACGGCCAATCTCGGATCGCGGCGATCGGTCCGATCGCTGACGATCCGACGGTTGCGATCGATACAAGCCCTGATCCCGATCGGCCATGACCGATCTCGGACTGCGTCGATCGGCTCGATCGCCGACGATCCGACGGTTACGTTCGATACAAGCCCTGATCCCGATCGGCCACGACCGACCTCGGACCGCGGCGATCGATCCGATCGCCGACGATCCGACGGTTGCAATCGATCCAAGCCCTGATCCCGATCAGCCACGACCGACCTTCGACCGCGGCGATCGGTTCGATCACCGACGATCTGATGGTTGCAATTGTTCCAAGCCCTGATCCCGATCAGCCACGGTCGATCTCGGATTGTGGGGATCGGTCCGATCGCCGATGATCCGACGATTGTGATTTATCCAAGCCCTGATCCCGATCAGCCACAACCGATCTCGGACAGCGGCGATCGGTTCAATCGTCGACGATCCGACGGTTGCGATCGATCCAAGCCCTAATCCCGATCGGCCACGACCGATCTCGGACCGCGGCGATCGGTCCGATCACCGACGATCCGATGGTTGCGATCGATACAAGCCCTGATCCCGATCGGCCACGACATATTTTGGACCACGGCAATCGGTCCGATCGCCGATGATGTAACGATTGCGATCGATACAAGCCCTGATCTCGATCGGCCACAACCGATCTCAGACCACGGCGATCGTTCCGATCGCCGACGATCCGACGGTTGTGATAGATACAAGCCCTGATCCCGATCGGCCACGAATGATCTCGGATCGCGGCAATCAGTCCGTTCGCCGACGATCTGACGGTTACGATCGATACAAGCCCTGATCCCGATCGGCCACGACCGACCTCGGACCGCGGTAATCGATCCGATCGCCGACGATCCGACGGTTGTGATCGATCCAAGCCCTGATCCCGATCGACCACGACCGATCACGGACCGTGGCGATCGATCCGATCGCTGACGATCTGATGGTTGCGATCGATCCAAGCCCTGATCATGATCGGCCACGACCGATCTTGGACCGCGGCGATCGGTCCGATCGACGACGATCTGACGGTTGCGTTCGATCCAAGCCCTGATCCCGATCGGCCATGACCAATCTCGTACCACGGCGATTTGTCTGATCGTCGATGATCCGATGGTTGCGATTGATCCAAGCCCTGATCCCGATCGGCCACGATCGGTCTCGGACCGCGGCGATCGGTCCGATCACCGATGATCCGATTGTTGTGATCGATGCAAGCCCTGATCCCGATCGACCATGACAGATCTTGGACCGCGGCAATCAGTCTGATCACCGACGATCCGACGGTTGCGATCGATACAAGCCCTGATCCCGATCGGCCATGACCAACCTTGGACCGCAGCAATCGCTCCGATCGCTGACGATCCGACGGTTGCGATCGATCCAAGCCATGATCTTGATTAGCCACGACCGATGTCGGACCGCGGCGATCGGTTCGATCGCCGACGATCTGACAGTTGCGATCGATCCAAGCCCTGATCCCGATCGGCCACGACCAATCTCGGACCACGGCGATCGGTCCGATCGCCGACAATCTGACGGTTGCGTTCGATCCAAGCCCTGATCCCGATCGGCCATTGCCGAACTCGTATCGCGGTGATCGGTCCGATCGCCGACAATCCGACGGTTGCGATCGATGCAAGCCCTGATCCCGGTCGCCCACGATCGATCTTGGACCACGGCGCTCGGTCCGATCGCCGATGATCCAACGGTTGCGATCAATCCAAGTCCTGATCCCGATCGGCCACGACTTATCTCGGACAGGGGCGATCGGTCCGATCGCCAACAATCCGATGGTTGTATCAATCCAAGCCCTGATCCCGATCGGCCACTGCCGATCTCGGATCGCGGCGATCGGTCCGATCGCTGACGATCCGACGATTGTGATCGATATAAGCCCTGATCCCGATCGGCCATGACCGATCTCGGACCGCGGCGATTGGTCCAATCGCCGACGATCTGATGGTTGTATCGATCCAAGCCCTAATCCCGATCGGCCATGGCCGATCTCGAATCGCGGAGATCGGTCCGATCGCCGACGATCCGACGGTTGTGATCGATACAAGCCCTGATCCCGATCGGCCACGACCGATCTCGGACCGCGGCGATCGGTCCGATCGTCGACGATTTGACAGTTGCGATCGATACAAGCCCTGAACCCGATCGGCTACGAACGATCACGGACCCCGGCAATCAGTCCGATCGCCGACGATCCGACGATTGCGATCGATACAAGCCCTGATCCCGATCGACCATGACCGACCTCGGACAGCGGCAATCGGTCCGATCGTCGACGATCCGACTGTTGCGATCGATCCAAGCCCTGATCCCGATCGGCCACGACCGATCTTGGACCGCGGCGATCGGTTTGATCATCAACGATCCGACGGTTGCGATCAATACAAGCCCTGATCCCGATCGGCCACGACCGATCTCGAACCACGGCGATCGGTCCGATCGCCGACAATCTGACGGTTGCGTTTGATCCAAGCCCTGATCCCGATCGGCCATGGCCAATCTCGGATCGCGGCGATCGGTCCGATCGCCAACGATCCGATGGTTGCGATCGATCCAAGCCCTGATCCCGATCGGCCACGGCCGATGTTGGACCGCGGCGATTGGTCTGATCGCTGATGATCCGACGGTTGCGATCGATCCAAGCCCTGATCTCGATCAGCCACGACCGATCTCGGACCGCGGCGATCGGTCCAATCGCCGACGTTCTGACGGTTGTATCGATCCATGCCCTGATTCCGATCGGCCACGGCCGATCTCGGATTGCGGCGATCGGTCCGATCGCCGACGATCCGACGATTGTGATCGATACAAGCCCTGATCCCGATTGGCCACGACCGATCTCGGACCGCAGCGATCGGTCCGATCGCCGACGATCCGACGGTTGCGTTCGATACAAGCCCTGATCCCGATCGGCCACGATCGACCTCGGACCGTGGCTATCGGTCCGATCGCCGATGATCCGATGGTTGCGATCGATCCAAGCGCTGATCCCGATCGGCCACCACCGATCTTCGACAGTGGCGATCAGTTCGATCGTCGACGATCCGACGGTTGCGATCGATCGAAGCCCTGATCCCGATCGGCAACGATCGATCTCGGACCGTGGCGATCGGTCCGATCGCCGACGATCCGATGGTTGCGATCGATACAAGTCCTGATCCCGATCGACCATGAAAGATCTCGGACCGCAGCAATCGGTCTGATCGCCGACGATCCGACGGTTGCGATCGATACAAGCCCTGATCCCGATCGGCCACGACCGACCTCGGACCGTGGCGATCGGTCCGATCGCCGATGATCCGACGGTTGCGATCGATTCAAGCCCTGATCCTGATCGGCCACGATCGATCTTGGACAGCGGCGATCGATCCGATCATCGACGATCCGACAGTTGCGATCGATCCAAGGCCTGATCCCGATCGGCCACGGCCGATCTCAGACCGCAGTGATCAGTCCGATCGCCGATGATCCGACAGTTGCAATCGATCCAATCCCTTATCCCGATCGGCCACGACGGATCTCAGACTGCGGCGATCGGTCTGATCACCGATGATCCAACGGTTGCGATCGATCTAAGCCCTGATCCTGATCGGCCACGACCGATCTTGGACCACGCCGATCGGTCCGATCGCCGATGATCCGATGGTTGCGATCGATACAAGTCCTGATCCCGATCAACCATGATAGATCTCGAACCGCGGCAATCGGTCCGATCGCCGATAATTCGACGGTTGCGATCGATACAAGCCCTGATCCCGATCGGCCACGACCGACCTCGGACCGCGGCAATCAGTCCGATCGCCGACGATCCGATGATTGCGATCGATCCAAGCCCTGACCCGATCGATCACGACCGATCTCGGACCGTGGCGATCGGTCCGATCGCCGATGATCCGACAGTTGCGATCGATCCAAGCCCTGATCCCGATCGGCCATGACCGACCTCGGACCGCAGTAATCGGTCTGATCGCCGACGATCCAACTGTTGCGATCGATCCAAGCCCTGATCTCGATCGGCCACGATCGTTCTCGGACTGCGGCGATTGGTCCGATCGCCGACGATCCGACAGTTGCGATCGATCCAAGCCCTGATCCCGATCGACCACGACCGATCTCGAACCGCAGCGATCGGTCTGATCGCCGACAATTTGATGATTGCGCTTGATCCAAGCCCTGATCCCGATCAGCCATTGCCGAACTAGGATCCCGGCGATCGGTCCGATCGCCGACAATCCGACGGTTGCGATCGATCCAAGCCCTGATCCCGATCGGCCACGACCGATCTTGGACCGTGGCACTCCGTTCGATCGCCGATGATCCAATGGTTGCGATCGATCCAAGCCCTGATCCCGAACGGCCACGACCGATCTCGGACCGCGGCGATCGGTCCGATCGTCGACGATCTGACGGTTGTATAGATCCAAGCCCTGATCCCGATCGGCCACGGCCGATCTTGGATCGTGGCGATCGGTCCGATCACCGATGATCCGACGGTTGCGATCGATACAAGCCCTGATCCCGATCGGCCACGACTGATCTCGGACCACGGCGATCGGTCCGATCGCCGATGATCCGATGGTTGTGATCGATACAAGCCCTGATCACTATCGGCCATGAACGATCTCAGACCGTGGCGATCAGTCTGATCGCCGACGATCCGACGGTTGCGATCGATACAAGCCCTGATCCCGATCTGCCACGACTGACCTCGGACCGCGGCAATCGGTCCGATCGCCAACGATCCGACGGTTGCGATCGATACAAGCCCTGATCCCGATCGTCCATGACCGATCTTGGACCGCGGCGATCGTCCCGATCACTGACGATCCGATGGTTGCGTTCGATACAAGCCCTGATCTCGATCGGCCACGACCGACCTCAGACCGCAGCAATCGGTCCGATCATAGACGATCCGACGGTTGCGTTCGATCAAAGCCCTGATCCCGATCGCCCACCACCGATCTCGGACTGCGGCGATCGGTCCGATTGCCGACAATCTGACGGTTGCGTTCGATCCAAGCCGTAATCTCGATCGGCCATGGCCAATCTCAGATCGTGGCGATCGGTCCGATCGCCGACGATCCGATGGTTGCGATCAATACAAGCCCTGATCCCGATCGGCCACGACCGATCTCGGACCACGGCGATCGGCCCGATTGCCGATGATCCGACGGTTGCGTTCGATACAAGCCCTGATCACGATAGGCCACGACCGACCTCGGACCGCGGTGATCGGTCCGATCGCTGACGATATGACGGTTGCGATCGATCCAAGCCCTAATCCCGATCGGCCACGGCCGATCTCGGATTGCGGGGATCGGTCCGATCGCCAACGATCCGACGGTTGCGATCGATCCAAGCCCTGATCCCGATCGCCACGACCAATCTTGGACAGTGGCGATCGGTTCGATCATCGACGATCCGATGATTGCGATCGATCCAAGCCCTGATCCCGATCGGCCACGACCGATCTCGGACCACGGCGATCGGTCTGATCACCGACGATCCGATGGTTGCGATCGATACAAGCCCTAATTTTGATCGACCACGACAGATCTCGGACCATGGAAATCGGTCCGATCGCCGATGATCTGACGGTTGCGATCGATACAAGCCCTGATCCCGATCGGCCACAACCGATCTCGGACTACGGCGATCGTTCCGATCGCCGACGATCCGACGGCTGCGATCGATACAAGCCCTGATCCCGATCGGCCATGAACGATCTAGGACCGCGGCAATCAGTCCATTCGCCGACGATCTAACGGTTACGATCGATACAAGCCCTGATCCCGATCGGCCACGACCGACCTCGACCGTGGCAATCGGTCCGATCGCCGACGATCCGATGATTGCGTTCAATCCAAGCCCTGATCCCGATCGACCATTGCCGAACTCGGATCATGGCGATCGGTCCGATCACCAACAATCCAACGGTTGTGATCGATCCAAGCCCTGATCCCGATCGGCCACGACCGATCTTGGACTGTGGCGCTCCGTTCGATCGCCGATGATCCGACGGTTGCGATCGATCCAAGCCCTGATCCCGAACGGCCACGACCGATCTCGGACCATGGCGATCGGTCCGATCGCCAACGATCTGATGGTTGTATAGATCCAAGCCCTGATCCCGATCGGCCATGGTGATCTCGGATCGTGGCGATCGTCTGATCGCCGATGATCCGACGGTTGCGATTGATACAAGCCCTGATCTCGATCGGCCACGACCGATCTCGGACCGTGGTGATCGGTCCGATCGCCGATGATCCGATGGTTGATCGATACAGCCCTGATCACTCGGCTATGAACGATCTCAGACCGTGGCAATCAGTCCGATTGCGGACGATCCGACGGTTGCGATCGATACAAGCCCTGATCCCGATCGCCACGACCGACTCGACCGCGGCAATCGGACCGATCGCCGATGATCTGACGGTTGCGATCGATCCAAGCCCTGATCCCGATCGACCACGACCGATCTCGGACACGTGATTGGTCCGATCGCCGACAATTCGATGGTTGCGATCGATACAAGCCTTGATCCCGATCGGCCACGACCGCCTCGGACCGCGGCGATCGGTCCGATCGCTGACGATCTGAT
>UESW01002592.1:191930-204674 GCA_900491605.1 Calamus simplicifolius
GTTTGGCATCTTCCCCCTACACTTCTTAGATGATATTCTGACATTGGTCTTATTATTCTGCTGTTAGCTTTGATAGCTGCTCTTTCCTCCTTGGGTTGTATCACCTTTTATTTAAGGTTGTCCTCTGATTCGGTGGTTGTATCTCCCACTGTTTGCTTCTTGTTACCACAGGGGTATGCCCTTGTTTCTTGTACTTATAACACTTTTATCAATACATTTCATACTTACCTTTCAAAAAAAAAAAAAAAATATCAGGTTGGATAAATTAAGATCAATCCTAAATAAAGTTAAAAATAGAGCATTATTCTAAGATCGGGTTAGATGGAGTTAATTTCAGACCCAAATAAAGTTCATTCTCGAGCGTGTTACACCAAGATTGGGTGAAATCAAACTAAAATCAAGTTCAATCGAAGCATTACTCCATGATTGGATTAGATCTAACCTACATCAAGCTAAATGAAGTTCAATCTGGAGCGTTGCTACAAGATCGGGCCAAATCAAGGCTAAATCAATTTGAATTTGGAATGTTGCTCTAAGTTCGGATTGGATCAAACTTAGATCAAACCTTCTGAGTCAAGTCCAATTGGAATTGATGCTCCAAGATCGGGTCGAGCCAAACTTAGATCAAATTTCAAAATAAGTCCAATCTAAAGCATTGCAACAAGACCAGGTTAGATCAAATTAGATCCACATGAATCAAATCTAAGAAAAGGTTGGATCAAACCCAAACCATGTCAAATCGAGAGCGTTTCTCGAGGATCGAGTTGGATCAAACTTATATCAAACCCAAATCAAGTCCAATCTGGATTCTATTATTGTTATATCGAACTCAATCAACCTTTGATCAAACCCCAATCAAGTTCAATTTAAAGCATTGCTCTAAGATCAGGGTGGATTAAACTTAAATCGGACCTGGAACAAATCAAATATGTAACATTACTCTAAGATCGGGTTCAACTAAACTTTGATCAAATCGGAATTAAGTTCAATATGGAGCCTTGATCTTAGGTTGAGCTTGATCAAACCACAAGATCAGGCACAAATCAAGTCCGATGTAGAGCATTCCTCAAAGATCGTATTGGATCAAACTTATATCAATCTCGAATTAAGTGAAATATGCTGCATTCCTCCAAGATTGATTTGGTTCAAACTCAAATCAAATATGAATCAAATGCAATTTAATGCATTGTTCCAAGATAGGGTCGGATCGAACTTAGGTCAAACCCAAAATAAAGTTCGATATGGAGCATTTCTCTAAGGTCGGGTTGGATCAATCTTAGCTCTAAGATGAATCAAGTTCAATATGGAGTGATGCTGCATCATGATCAGGTTAGATCAAACACTAATCAAGTCTAATTTTGAGTGTTGCTCTAAGGTTAGGCTCGATGAAGTTAAAGATAATACCCAAATCAAGTTTAATCGAGAGCATTGCACTAAGATTGGGTTTGATCAAACTTAGAATAAACCCAAATCAGATCAAATCTAAAGCGTTGCCCAAAAATCGGGTTCGATAAAACAACAAACCTAAATCAAGTCTTTTTTAGAGTGCTGCTTCAAGATCGGGTTAGTTCAAACCAAGATGGAGCCCAAATTAAGTATAATATGAAGCATTGCTTCGATATCAATTTAGATCAAACTCTGATCGAACCTGAATCAAGTTAAATTAGGAGCATCGTTCGAAGATGAAGTTAGGTCAAACCCGAATCGAGTTCAATTTAGAGTGTTACTCCATGATTAGTTCAGATCAAATAAGATAAAGCCCGAATCAATTTCAATCTAAAACATTATAATATGATCGGCCTAGATCAAACTTTGATCTCTTTTCATTTGATCGAACCTGAATCAAGTCCAATCTAGAGCAATGCTCCACAAGATTAGTTTGAATGAAACGAAGATCAAACTTGAATTTAGTTCAATAGCAGCATTTGTTTAAAAATTGGGTTAGATCAAACCAATGTCAATTCTGAATCAAGTCGAATCTCGGGCATTGGCAAAAGTTCGGGTTAGATCAAACTAAGATCGGACCCAAATAAAATCTCATACGGAGCGTTGCTCCAAGATTGAAATTAGATCAAACTTAAATCAAACATGAGTCAAGTCCAACGTGGAGCATCGTTTCAAGATTGTGTTGGATCAAACTTAGATCAAACCTCAATTAACTACAATCTCGAGCATTCCTCCAATATTGATAGATCAAAGTTAGATCAAATTAGACCAAATTCGAATCAAGTACAATCTAGAGAGTTACTTAGAGATATTTTTCAACACTGGGTTGAACCAAGTTCAAGTTAAACCCAAATCAGATCCCATCTAACAATTGCTTCGAGATTGGGTCGGATAAAATTTACATCAAACATGAATCAACTTCAATTTAGAGTGTTGAATCAAGATATGGTTAAATCAAATTAAATCAAACACAAATCAAGTTCAATCTAGATTACTTATATAATATCGGGTTGGATAAAATTAAGATCAATCCTAAATAAAGTTAAAATAGAGCATTATTCTAAGATCGGGTTTGATGGAGTTAAGTTCAGACCCAAATAAAGTTCATTCTCGAGCGTTACACCAAGATTGGGTGAAATCAAACTAAAATCAAGTTCAATCGAAGCATTACTCCATGATTGGATTAGATCTAACCTACAACAAGCTAAATGAAGTTCAATCTGGAGCGTTGCTACAAGATCGGGCCAAATCAAGGCTAAATCAATTTGAATTTGGAATGTTGCTCTAAGTTCGGATTGGATCAAACTTAGATCAAACCTTCTGAGTCAAGTCCAATTGGAAGTGATGCTCCAAGATCGGGTCGAGCCAAACTTAGATCAAATTTCAAAATAAGTACAATCTAAAGCATTGCAACAAGACCAGGTTAGATCAAATTAGATCCACATGAATCAAATCTAAGAAAAGGTTGGATCAAACCCAAACCATGTCAAATCGAGAGCGTTGCTCGAGGATCGAGTTGGATCAAACTTATATCAAACCCAAATCAAGTCAAATCTGGATTCTATTATTGTTATATCGAACTCAATCAACCTTTGATCAAACCCCAATCAAGTTCAATTTAAAGCATTGCTCTAAGATCATGGTGGATTAAACTTAAATCGGACCTGGAACAAATCAAATATGTAACATTGCTCTAAGATCGGGTTCAACTAAACTTTGATCAAATCGGAATTAAGTTCATCAATATGGAGCCTTGATCTTAGGTTGAGCTTGATCAAACCACAAGATCAGGCACAAATCAAGTCCGATGTAGAGCATTCCTCAAATATCGTATTGGATCAAACTTATATCAATCTCGAATTAAGTGAAATATGCTGCATTCCTCCAAGATTGATTTGGTTCAAACTCAAATCAAATATGAATCAAATGCAATTTAATGCATTGTTCCAAGATAGGGTCGGATCGAACTTAGGTCAAACCCAAAATAAAGTTCGATATGGAGCATTTCTCTAAGGTCGGGTTGGATCAATCTTAGCTCTAAGATGAATCAAGTTCAATATGGAGTGATGCTGCATCATGATCAGGTTAGATCAAACACTAATCAAGTCTAATTTTGAGTGTTGCTTAAGATTAGGCTCGATGAAGTTAAAGATAATACCCAAATCAAGTTTAATCGAGAGAATTGCACTAATATTGGGTTTGATCAAACTTAGAATAAACCCAAATCAGATCAAATCTAAAGCGTTGCCCTAAAATCGGGTTCGATAAAACAACAAACCTAAATCAAGTCTTTTTTAGAGTGCTGCTTCAAGATCGGGTTAGTTCAAACCAAGATGGAACCCAAATTAAGTATAATATGAAGCATTGCTTCGATATCAATTTAGATCAAACTCTGATCGAACCTGAATCAAGTTAAATTAGGAGCATCGTTCGAAGATGAAGTTAGGTCAAACCCGAATCGAGTTCAATTTAGAGTGTTACTCCATGATTAGTTCAGATCAAATAAGATAAAGCCCGAATCAATTTCAATCTAAAACATTATAATATGATCGGCCTAGATCAAACTTTGATCTCTTTTCATTTGATCGAACCTGAATCAAGTCCAATCTAGAGCAATGCTCCACAAGATTAGTTTGAATGAAACGAAGATCAAACTTGAATTTAGTTCGATATGCTGCATTTGTTTAAAAATTGGATTAGATCAAACCAATGTCAATTCTGAATCAAGTCGAATCTCGGGCATTGGCAAAAGTTCGGGTTAGATCAAACTAAGATCGGACCCAAATAAAATCTCATACGGAGCGTTGCTCCAAGATTGAAATTAGATCAAACTTAAATCAAACATGAGTCAAGTCCAACGTGGAGCATCGTTTCAAGATTGTGTTGGATCAAACTTAGATCAAACCTCAATTAAGTACAATCTCGAGCATTCCTCCAATATTGATAGATCAAAGTTAGATCAAATTAGACCAAATTCGAATCAAGTACAATCTAGAGAGTTACTTAGAGATATTTTTCAACACTGGGTTGAACCAAGTTCATGTTAAACCCAAATCAGATCCCATCTAGACAATTGCTCCAAGATTGGGTCGGATAAAATTTACGTCAAACATGAATCAACTTCAATTTAGAGTGTTGAATCAAGATATAGTTAAATCAAATTAAATCAAACACAAATCAAGTTCAATCTAGAGCACTTATATAATATCGTGTTGGATAAAATTAAGATCAATCCTAAATAAAGTTAAATATAGAGCATTATTCTAAGATCGGGTTAGATGGAGCTAAGTTCATACCCAAATAAAGTTCATTCTCGAGCGTTACAACAAGATTGGGTGAAATCAAACTAAAATCAAGTTCAATCAAAGCATTACTCCATGATTGGATTAGATCTAACCTACATCAAGCTAAATGAAGTTCAATCTGGAGCGTTGCTACAAGATCGGGCCAAATCAAGGCTAAATCAATTTGAATTTGGAATGTTGCTCTAAGTTCGGATTGGATCAAACTTAGATCAAACCTTCTGAGTCAAGTCCAATTGGAAGTGATGCTCCAAGATCGGGTCGAGCCAAACTTATATCAAATTTCAAAATAAGTCCAATCTAAAGCATTGCAGCAAGACCAGGTTAGATCAAATTAGATCCACATGAATCAAATCTAATTTGCAGCATTGCTCTAAGAAAAGGTTGGATCAATCCCAAACCAAGTCAAATCGAGAGCGTTGCTCAAGGATCGAGTTGGATCAAACTTATATCAAACCCAAATCAAGTCAAATCTGGATTCTATTATTGTTATATCGAACTCAATCAACCTTTGATCAAACCCCAATCAAGTTCAATTTAAAGCATTGCTCTAAGATCATGGTGGATTAAACTTAAATCGGACCTGGAACAAATCAAATATGTAACATTGCTCTAAGATCGGGTTCAACTAAACTTTGATCAAATCGGAATTAAGTTCATCAATATGGAGCCTTGATCTTAGGTTGAGCTTGATCAAACCAAGATCAGGCACAAATCAAGTCCGATGTAGAGCATTCCTCAAAGATCGTATTGGATCAAACTTATATCAATCTCGAATTAAGTGAAATATGCTGCATTCCTCCAAGATTGATTTGGTTCAAACTCAAATCAAATATGAATCAAATGCAATTTAATGCATTGTTCCAAGATAGGGTTGAATCGAACTTAGGTCAAACCCAAAATAAAGTTCGATATGGAGCATTTCTCTAAGGTCGGGTTGGATCAATCTTAGCTCTAAGATGAATCAAGTTCAATATGGAGTGATGCTGCATCATCATAATCAGGTTAGATCAAACACTAATCAAGTCTAATTTTGAGTGTTGCTCTAAGATTAGGCTCGATGAAGTTAAAGATAATACCCAAATCAAGTTTAATCGAGAGCATTGCACTAAGATTGGGTTTAATCAAACTTAGAATAAACCCAAATCAGATCAAATCTAAAGCGTTGCCCTAAAATCGGGTTCGATAAAACAACAAACCTAAATCAAGTCTTTTTTAGAGTGCTGCTTTAAGATCGGGTTAGTTCAAACCAAGATGGAGCCCAAATAGAGTATAATATGAAGCATTGCTTCGATATCAATTTAGATCAAACTCTGATCGAACCTGAATCAAGTTAAATTAGGAGCATCGTTCGAAGATTAAGTTAGGTCAAACCCGAATCGAGTTCAATTTAGAGTGTTACTCCATGATTAGTTTAGTTCAGATCAAATAAGATCAAGCCCGAATCAATTTCAATCTAAAACATTATAATATGATCGGCCTAGATCAAACTTTGATCTCTTTTCATTTGATCGAACCTGAATCTAGTCCAATCTAGAGCAATGCTCCACAAGATTAGTTTGAATGAAACGAAGATCAAACTTGAATTTAGTTCAATATGCTGCATTTGTTTAAAAATTGGGTTAGATCAAACCAATGTCAATTCTGAATCAAGTCGAATCTCGGGCATTGGCAAAAGTTCGGGTTAGATCAAACTAAGATCGGACCCAAATAAAATCTCATACGGAGTGTTGCTCCAAGATTGAAATTAGATCAAACTTAAATCAAACATGAGTCAAGTCCAACGTGGAGCATCGTTTCAAGATTGTGTTGGATCAAACTTAGATCAAACCTCAATTAACTACAATCTCGAGCATTCCTCCAATATTGATAGATCAAAGTTAGATCAAATTAGACCAAATTCGAATCAAGTACAATCTAGAGAGTTACTTAGAGATATTTTTCAACACTGGGTTGAACCAAGTTCAAGTTAAACCCAAATCAGATCCCATCTAGACAATTGCTTCGAGATTGGGTCGGATAAAATTTACATCAAACATGAATCAACTTCAATTTAGAGTGTTGAATCAAGATATGGTTAAATCAAATTAAATCAAACACAAATCAAGTTCAATCTAGATTACTTATATAATATCGGGTTGGATAAAATTAAGATCAATCCTAAATAAAGTTAACAATAGAGCATTATTCTAAGATCGGGTTTGATGGAGTTAAGTTCAGACCTAAATAAAGTTCATTCTCGAGCGTTACACCAAGATTGGGTGAAACCAAACTAAAATCAAGTTCAATCGAAGCATTACTCCATGATTGGATTAGATCTAACCTACATCAAGCTAAATGAAGTTCAATCTGGAGCGTTGCTACAAGATTGGGCCAAATCAAGGCTAAATCAATTTGAATTTGGAATGTTGCTCTAAGTTCGGATTGGATCAAACTTAGATCAAACCTTCTGAGTCAAGTCCAATTGGAAGTGATGCTCCAAGATCGGGTCGAGCAAAACTTAACAAGTGTTTCAGGGCTTAAAAATATCGTTTCAGGGCTTAACAAGTCCAATTGGAAGTGATGCATAATGTTTTTATAATCATCAAAAAGGGGAGATTGTTGATCCAATTATTGATTTTGATGATTAATAAAGGAATTGAGTATATTCATTGTGTTACTAATAAATTTAACAAGTATTTTAGGGCTTAAAAATATTTTTTTAATCAAAAGGCATCAAGAAACGTGTTTTGAATCAAGTGCCAAAGGTAAGTTTCAAAATTTAGAGCCTGGAGTCGACACCTAGAAAGTTTGGAGCTGACCCCATGGCCAATCAAATGTCTTTCTGATTTTTGATATGGTCCGGAGCCGACACCCAGAGTTTCGGAGTCGACACTTACAGTGTCCGGAGCTGACTCCAACACGGGGACAGAACGCATGATTTTTGACTACCTTGGAGCCGATACTTACAGTCTTTTGGAGCCGATACCTGAACATGGCGAGCCGACACTTTACTTTTTCGGAGCCGACTCCTTAACGAGCTCAGAACTTTCTATTTTTGGATACACAACTTGGAACCGACACCTGAAAAGTTGGAGCCGACTCCAACCTGTCAGGAACGGATTTTTAAATTGCTAGATCAGCTCAAACGGTAATATTTTCTTTACCTAACCCCTAACGGCTATATTTCATGTATGGAAAAACTTTCCAGGTATATTCCAATGGCTAGTTTCATACCCAAAATGAATTAAACGGAATCTATAAAAGGGGGAAGAGCGTTCGTTTGAAAAGAGAGAAAAAATGGAAAAAATAGAGAAATCATATTGAAAAAAAAATCCGAAAGGTCTTGAGCAAGAAATCAAGAGAAAAGAATCCACGTTCAAATTCTTCCACCCCAAAAAGCTCAAAGAGAAATCCAAGGCGTTCAACTTGAAAAATCGCCGACGATCCGACGGTTGCGATCGATACAAGCCCTGATCCCGATCGGCCACGACCGACCTCGGACCACGGCAATCGGTCCGATCGCCGACGATCCGACGGTTGCGATCGATCCAAGCCTGATCTCGATCGACCACGACCGATCTCGGACCGCGGCGATCGGTCCGATCGCCGATGATCTGACGGTTGCGTTCGATCCAAGCCCTGATCCTGATCGGCCACGATCGATCTCGTATCGCGGAGATCGGTCCGATCGCCGACGATCCGACGGTTGCGATCGATCCAAGCCCTGATCTCGATCGGCCACGACCGATCTCGGACCGCGGCGATCGGTCCGATCATCGACGATCCGATGGTTGCGATCGATAAGCCCTGGTCCCGATCGATCATGATAGATCTCGGACCGCGGCAATCGGTCCGATCGCCGATGATCCGACGGTTGCGATCGATACAAGCCCTAATCCCGATCGGCCATGACCGACCTTGGACCGCGGCAATCGGTCCGATCGTTGACGATCCGACGGTTGCGATCGATCCAAGCCCTGATCCCGATCGGCCACGTTCGATCTCGGACCGCGGCGATCGGTCCGATCATCGACGATCCGATGGTTGCGATCGATACAAGCCCTGATCCCGATCGACCACGACAGATCTCGGACCGCGGCAATCGGTCCGATCGCCGATGATCCGACGGTTGCGATCGATACAAGCCCTGATCCCGATCAGCCATGGCAGATCTCGATCGTGGCGATCGGTCCGATCACGACGATCGACGGTTGTGATCGATCCAACCCCTAATCCCGATCGGCCATGATCGATCTCAGACCACGGCGATCGGTCCGATCGCCGACGATCCGATGGTCGCGATCGATACAAGCCCTGATCCCGATCGACCACGATAGATCTCGGACCGTGGCAATCGGTCCGATCGCCGATGATCCGATGGTTGCGATCGATACAAGCCCTGATCCCGATCGGCCACGACCGACCTCGGACCACGGCAATCGGTCTGATCACTGACGATTCGACGGTTGCGATCGATCCAAGCCCTGATCTCGATCGGCCACGACTGATCTCGAACCGCGGCGATCGGTCTGATCGCCGATGATCCGATGGTTGCGATCGATCCAAGCCCTGATCCCGATCGGCCACGACCGATCTCGGACCGCGGTGATCGGTCCGATCGCCGACAATCTGACAGTTGCGTTCGATACAAGCCCTGATCCCGATCGGCCATGGCCGATCTCGGATCGCGGCGATCGGTCCGATCGTCGATGATCCGACGGTTGCGATCGATCCAAGCCCTGATCCCGATTGGCCACGACCGATCTCGGACTGCGGCGATCGGTCCGATCGCCGACGATCCGATGGTTGCGATCGATACAAGCCCTGATCCCGATCGGCCACGACCGATCTTGGACGATCGATCCGATCGCCGATGATCCAACAGTTGCGATCGATCCAAGCCCTGATCCGGATCGGCCACAACTGATCTCGGACCGCGGCGATCGGTCTGATCGCCGACGATCCGACGGTTGCGATCGATCCAAGCCCTGATCCCGATCGGCCACGACCGATCTCGGACCACGACGATCGGTCCGATCGCCGACAATCTGACGGTTGCGTTTGATCCAAGCCCTGATCCCGATCGGCCATGGCTGATCTCGGATCGCGGCGATCGGTTTGATCACCGATGATCCGACGGTTGCGATCGATCCAAGCCCTGATCCCGATCGCCCACGACCAATCTTGGACCGTGGCGATCGGTCTGATCGCCGATGATCCGATGGTTGCGATCGATCCAATCCCTGATCCCGAACGTCCACATCCTATCTCGGACCGTGGCGATCGGTCCGATCACCGACGATCTGATGGTTTATCGATCCAAGCCCTGATCCCGATCGGCCACGGCCGATCTTGGACAGTGGCGATCGGCTCGATCGTCGACGATCCGACGGTTGCGATCGATCCAAGCCCTGATCCCGATCGGCCACGACCAATCTCGGACCGCGGCGATCAGTCCGATCGCCGACGATCCGATGGTTGTGATCGATACAAGCCCTGATTCCGATCGGCCAAGACCGATCTCGGACCGCGGCGATCGGTCCGATAGCCGACGATCCGATGTTTGCGATCGATCCAAGCCCTGATCCGATCGGCCATGACCGACCTCGGACCGCGGCGATCGGTCCGATCGCCGACAATCCGACGGTTGCGATCGATCCAATCCCTGATCCCGATCGGCCCCTACCGACCTCGGACTGCGGCGATCGGTCCGATCGCCGACGATCCGACAGTTGCGATCGATCCAAACCCTTATCCCGATCGGCCACGACCGATCTCGGACCGCGGCGATCGATCCTATTGCCGACGATCCCACGATTGCGATCGATCCAAGCACTATCCCGATCGGCCACGATGGATCTCGAACCGCGGTGATCGATCGGATCGCCGACGATCCGACGGTTGCGATTGATCCAAGCCCTGATCCTGATCGGCCACGACCGACCTCGGACCATGGCGATCGGTCCAATCACCGACGATCCGACGATTGCGTTCGATCCAAGCCCTGATCCCGATCGGCCACGACCGATCTCGGACCGCGGCGATCGGTCCGATCGCCGACGATCCGATGGTTGCGATCGATCCAAGCCCTGATCCTGATCGGCCACGACCGACCTCGGACCGCGGCGATCGGTCCGATCGCCGACGATACGATGATTGTGTTCGATCCAAGCCCTGATCTCGATTGGCCACGATCGATCTCGGACCGCGGCGATCGGTCCGATCGCCGATGATCCGACGGTTGCGATCGATCTAAGCCCTGATCCCGATCGGCCATGACCGACCTCGGACCGCGGCGATCGGTCCGATCGCCGATGATCTGACAGTTACGATCGATCCAAACCCTTATCCCGATCGGCCATGACCGATCTCGGACCGCGACGATCGGTCCTATTGCCGACGATCCACGGTTGCGATCGATCCAAGAACTATCCCGATCGGCCACGATGGATCTCGAACCGCGGTGATCGATCGGATCGCCAACGATCCGACGGTTGCGATTGATCCAAGCCCTGATCCCGATCGGCCACGACCGACCTCGGACCATGGCGATCGGTCCAATCGCCGATGATCCGACGGTTGCGTTCGATCCAAGCCCTGATCCCGATCAGCCACGACCGATCTCGGACCGCGGCGATCAGTCGATCGCCGATGATCCGATGGTTGCGATCGATCCAAGCCCTGATCCCGATCGGCCACGACCGACTTCGACCGCGGCGATCGGTCCGATCGCCGACGATACGACGATTGTGTTCGATCCAAGCCCTGATCCCGATCGGCCACGACCGATCTCGGATCGCGGCGATCGGTCCGATCTCCGACGATCCGATGGTTGCGATCGATCCAAGCCCTGATCCCGATCGGCCACGACCGACCTCGGACCGCAGCGATCGGTCCGATCACCGATGATCCGACGATTGCGATCGATCTAAGCCCTGATCCCGATCGGCCAAGACCGACCTCGGACCACGGCGATCGGTCCGATCACCGACGATCTGACAGTTGCGATCGATCCAAACCCTTATCCCGATCGGCCACGACCGATCTCGGACCACGGTGATCGGTCCGATTGCCGACGATCCCACGGTTGCGATCGATCCATGCACTGATCCCGATCGGCCATGATGGATCTCGAACCGCGGTGATCGGTCGGAACGCCGACGATCCGACGGTTGCGATTGATCCAAGCCCTGATCCCGATCGGCCACGACCGATCCCGGACCATGGCGATTGGTTCGATCGCCGACGATCGGATGGTTGCGATCGATCCAAGCCCTAATCCCGTTCAGCCACGACCGACCTCGGACCGCGGCGATCGGTCCGATCGCTGACAATCCGACGGTTGTGATCGATCCAAGCCCTGATCCCGATCGGCCACGGCCGATCTCAGACCGCGGCGATCGGTCCGATCGCCAACAATCCAACGGTTGTGATCGATCCAAGCCCTTATCCCGATCGGCCATGACCGATCTCGGACTGCGGCGATCGGTCCGATCGCCGACGATCCGATGGTTGCCATCGATCCAAGCCCTGATCCCAATCGGCCACGACCGACCTCGGACCGCGGCGATCGGTCCGATCGCCGACGATCCGACGGTTGCGATCGATCCAAGCCCTGATCTGGATCGGCCACGACCGACCTCAGACAGTGGTGATCGATCCGATCGCCGACGATCCGACGGTAGCGATCGATCCAAGCCCTGATCCCGATCGGCCACGGCCGATCACGGATTGCAGCGATCGGTCCGATCGCCGACGATCCGACAGTTGCGATCGATCCAAGCCCTGATCCCGATCGGCCACGACCGATCTCGGACAGCGGCGATCGGTTCGATCATCGACGATCCGACAATTGCGATCGATCCAAGCCCTGATCCCGATCGGCCACGACCGATCTCGGACCGCGGTGATCGGTCCGATCGCCGATGATTCGACGGTTGCGATCGATATAAGCCCTGATCCCGATCGGCCACGACCGACCTAGGACCACGGCAATCGGTCCGATCGTCGACGA
>UESW01002593.1:0-31785 GCA_900491605.1 Calamus simplicifolius
CAGAGTACAAAATTTGCTGTAAATAACAGGGCAGGGGTCACCAAAATGCCATCCCCACTAATCAGGCTGGCATGTTGCAACAGAAGCAACCTAGGCCGCGACGTTGCTTCCCGATAGACATGCCAAATCATTGGCGCACAGATAGACTGAAGAGATGCCCAAATATCACAGATTAGGGAATTGTGGGGGGAGCAAAGATCCATATCCCGTCTAATCCAGTGGACAACCGTGAGAGAATCTCCCTCTATAACCAATCGGCTAGAGCCCAAATGACGAACAGTATAGGTAATGCCAGCCAAGCAGCCTGAAGCTCAGCCATAGGGACCGAAATGTCGAGAGAGCCATGTCCACCTGCCACGAGCAACACTCCCTCTGACCCCCTATTAAAAAATCCAGATCCAGCAAGTCGACCCGAGACAGAACCATCAAAGTTCACTTTGACATAACCTGAGGGTGAGGGCTCCCAAAGGATAAAGACCGTAGAATGGTGTACTGCCGAAACAGCAAGGGAGTTCCAATGGATGGGTCTGTCAAAGTGAATAGCAGAATCTGAACGAAAGTACTCCATAGCGAGGGAGACAGTTGTGCAGGAGACCACCTGAGGTGAGACTGTCTCCTCAGCAAAGATAATCCGGTTCCGGGTCAGCCAAATATGATAAGTAGATATGCAGAAAGGACACCCTGAGAATAGGGACCGTGCTAGGCAGTCAGACGAATGACAAGCAGAAAAGAAAGCTGGGTGGGTCCCTTCTTCGGCATCCACGGGGAATAATGAAGCTGTTGCCAAATCCGAGATGCACGAGAACATGTGAGAATGGCATGCTCGACCGTCTCATCCTGTAGGCTACATATCGGGCAAAGAGACAAAATGGAGAGATCTCGGCCAGCCAGGAGAGAACAAGTAGGAAGACAGTCCCATACAAGCTTCCATAAAAAGAGCTGAATCCTGGGATGGATGGGCAGACGCCATATCCCCACCACATCACTCAGTCCCGAAGTCCGAGGGCGAAAGAGGTCAACAAGGTCTCTAGTAGGGGCACGAGGGAGGCAAGACGACACCATAGTTTGGTATCGAAAGCAGCAGAGGAAGCAAGAGGGATGGGGAGGATCCTTTGCGCAGCCTCAGCCCCAAAAAGCCGGGACACCATAGGAACGTGCTAGGCAGAACTATCTTGGCTAATCAAAGCAGAAACTGGCATAGAGGGAATGACATCAGAGCTGAGGAAAGTCAGCCAGCGGGATAGAGGAAGATCAGCTATCCAGATGTCCTGAGTAACATTATAACAGAACACCATCCCCAATCATTCAATGGATATCAGACATGATAGTAGAGGCATACTGACATATCGCTCTCTAGAAGTAGGAACAGCCTCGGAGTACGAAAGGCCGAATCAGGAGTCCAGTCGCCATATCTACCACGCATGATAGAGCTCCAAAAACAATAAGGGTCCAATAGGAATCTGAATAAATGCCTAGCAAACAGAGCCTCTCTGCGAACCGCCAAGAACTGGATCCCCAGTCCACGCTCACGAATAGGCAAGCAAACAAGATCCCAAGACAAAAGATGAAGACCATGGCCCCCTGCATCGATGCCCAAAGGAAATCGCAAAAGCGATGCTCTATCCGGTGAAGACAGATAGACGAAATCAGGGCGTTGGACAACAGATAAAGAAGAAGAGATGTAAGAATAGACCGAAGCAACGTAATACCCCATCATAGAGAGGCCAGAGACCTACCAACGATCCAATCGATCAGAGATCCGTTGATCAAGGTCCTCAAAATCATGCTGACGGGGATGATGCCCCGTAATGGGGATCCCAAGGTAGGACAGGCGGTTAGAGAAAGTCGAGATCCCAAGCAACTAGGAGATGTTAGCACGGCGACGGGTAGAGGTCGAAGGGCTGAAACATAGAACAGATTTCTATAAGTTGACCTGTTGACCGGAAGCTGGCAATAAGACGAAGGATAGCAGAGTAGGCAACTGCATTCTGAACAGAAGTAGGGCTAAGCAGGATACAATATCTACAAAGAGAAGGTGGGAGAGAGGGGGCTATGGGGCCCAGGTATATAAGGTTGCAGCTAAGCTGCTCCAAATGCCTGAGTAAAAGCACGAGAGAGATCGTCAGTACACAGTATGAACAAAAAGGGGGAGAGGGGGCAATCCTGACGGAGACCCATGCTGAGGGAAAGAATCTAGTCGTACTTCCATTAATAAGAATAGAAAAAATGGGCCACTGGATGCACGCCATAACCTAGTCTATGAAAAGATCAGCAAATTCGAACTCCCAAAGCGTTTGTTGAAGAAATATCCAGCTAATCCTATCATAGGCTCTCTCCATGTCCAACTTGACGACCATAAGACTATGTCTAGCAATAGCTCGCTGGAGATCATGCATAAACTCCTGGGCAATGAGGGCATTATCAGTGATACTACGACCACATATAAAAGCCCCTTGCTCCGAAGATATCAGGCAGGGAATAACACCCTGCATCCGAGTGACCAATAGACGAGCACAAACTTTATATAGGGTGGTACACAAGCTAATAGGCCGATAATGCTGGGAAAGCGAAACATTCGATCGCTTAGGGACAAGGGAAACAAACGTCTACTATCAGTCCCAAGAGAAAGATCTAGAGGAGAATATAGACCGGATAGCCAAAATAACATCCTGCCCCATAATATCCCAGTAGTGACGGAAGAAGACAGATGAAATCCATACGGTCCTGGGGCCTTATCAAGCCCTAGAGCCCATATAACAGAACGAATCTCCTCCGCCATGACCACCCATGTAAGCATACCATTGTCAGCATCATATACCCTGACAGCTTGAGAAACATGTATAAGGGGGAATCCACTGACTGACTGCTCCAACCAGTGGGACTGAAAGAAGCAGACGATCTGCTCTCGAATGGCCTCATCATCCTCTAATATATTCCCCTCCTCATCACAGATACGCTGGATCCGATTAGCGGCATGCCAGGCCAAGGTGGCCTAATGAAAAAATCTGGTATTATGGTCTCCCTCATGAAGCCACTAAATCCGGAATTGCTAACGCCAAAAGGTCTCCTGCTGACTGAGCAAGGAGTGGTGCATGCCAAACTCTGCCGAAGGGACTATGATCTGTCTCTGAAAGGCAACCATCCTGATCTTCCTTCGCATGAATAGAAGCAATATCAGCTTCCACAGCCAGCACTTGCTGAAAATATCCCCCACCTTCCTACTATGCCACCTCAAGAGTATGTGCTTTGTAAGTTCAAGGTGGCGAGATAGGCGGTAGGTAAAGCTCCCTCAGACCGGCTGATGCCAAACCTAATGAATCAAAGACCGAGCTGAAGAATAATACATCCAAAACTACTCAAACCGAAAAGGTCCCTGACACAGAGAGGACGACTCCATGGAGATGAGCAGAGGGCAATTGTCTGATGCAATCTGAGGGAGATGAGTGGTAGTAGCACGGGAAAAAAACTACAACCATCCAGTGGAGGCAAGCATGATCCAGATCTTCCCAAACCCGAGCTGAGCCCTGATGGTTATTACAACCATCTAGTGGAGGCATAGCATGATTGGCTTTAGGATACAATTCCCAACACACCGGTCATCGGTGCCAATGGTATATTAGATTTTCTGTGCCAAGTTGGCCTCGGGCTTTTGGGAGCCGGTGGTACATCGGTCTTTGGTGCCAATGTACATTGGACTTTCTGTGCCGAGCAGGCCTCGGGTTTTGGGAGCTGGTGGTACACCGATCTTCGATACCAATGGTACATTGGACTTTCTATGCCGAGCTAGCCTCGGGCATTTGGGAGCCGATGGAACACCGGTCTTCAGTGCCAATGGTACATTGGACTTTCTATGCCGAGCTGGCCTCGGGCTTTTGGGAGCCGGTGGTACACCGGTCTTTGGTGCAAATGGTACATTGGACTTTCTATGCCGAGCTAGCCTCGGCTTTTGGGAGTCGATGGTACATCGGTCTTCGGTGCCAATGGTACATTGGACTTTCTGTGCTAAGCTGGCCTCGGGCTTTTGGGAGCCGGTGGTACACCGATCTTCGGTACCAATGGTACATTGGACTTTCTGTGCCGAGCTGGCCTCGGGCTTTTGGGAGCTGATGGTACATCGGTCTTCGGTGCCAATGGTACATTAGACTTTCTGTGCCGAGCTAGCCTCGAGCTTTTGGGAGCTGGTGGTACACCGATCTTCGGTGCCAATGGTACATTGGACTTTCTGTGTTGAGCTGGCCTCGAGCTTTTGGAGCCGGTGGTACACTGATATTCGGTGCCAATGGTACATTGGACATTCTATGCTGAGCTGGCCTCGAGCTTTTGAGAGCTAGTGGTACATCGGTCGTCGGTGCCAATGGTACATTGGTCTTTCTGTGCCGAGCTCGCCTCGGGCTTTTGGGAGCCGGTGGTACATCGGTCTTCGGTGCCAATGGTACATTGGACTTTCTGTGCCGAGCTGGCCTCGGGCTTTTGGGAGCCGGTGGTACACCGGTCTTCAGTGCCAATGGTACATTGGACTTTTGTGCCGAGCTGGTCTCGGGCTTTTGGGAGCCGGTGGTACACGATCTTCGGTGCTAATGGTATATTGGAATTTCTGTGCCAAGCTGGCCTTGGGCTTTTGGGAGCCGGTGGTACACCAGTCTTCAGTGCCAATGGTACATTAGACTTTCTGTGCCGAGCTAGCCTCGGGCTTTTGGGAGCCGGTGGTACACCGATCTTCGGTGCCAATGGTACATTGGACTTTCTGTGCTGAGCTGGCCTCGGCTTTTGCTGGTTTGGAGCCGTGCTGAGCTGGTACCGGTCTTCGATGCTAATGGTACATTGGACTTTCTGTGCCGAGCTGGCCTCGGGCTTTTGGGAGCATGGTACATCGATCTTCGGTGCCAATGGTACATTGGACTTTTTGTGCCGAGCTGGCCTCGGGCTTTTGGAGCCGGTGGTACACCGGTCTTCGGTGCCAATGGTACATTAGACTTTTTGTGCCAAGCTGGCCTTGTGCTTCGATCACTTGGCCATCCTATTGGTTTGAGGATGCCCTATGGAGGAGAACCACTGGTGGATGCCCAGCTCGGTGCAGAATCCTCGGAAGGATGCGTTGTCGAACTGTCGGCCGTTGTCGGTGACCAAGGTGTGCGGTAGCCCGAACCGGCATATTATGGACTTTCAGAAGAAAGACCTCACCTTGCTCTCGGTGATCTTAGTGAGTGCCTCAGCCTCGATCCATTTGGTGAAGTGGTTGACAACCACCAACATGAACTTGCGCTGACCGGAGGCTGGAGGGAATGGCCCCAGTATGTCCATTCCCCACTGGGCGAATGCCCAAGGTGCCGCCAGGGGGGTCAGTTGAGACGTTGGCTGCCGCTGGATGTTAGCATGGCGCTGGCAGCTATCACACTTCTTGACAAGCTCGGCCGCATCCTCCCTCATGGTCAGCTAGTAGTACCCCTACCGCAGGGCCTTGTACGCCAGGGCTCTGCCCCCCAGATGACTCCCGCAGATGCCCTCAAGAATTTCTCGCAGGATGTAATCAGCTTCCGCAGGGCCGACGCACTTGAGGATAGGATATGAGAACGACCTCCGATAGAGCTTTTCATCCATTAGCAAGAACTTTGGGGCTCGCCGCCTAAGTAGTCTTGCTTCGGTCGGATCCTCAGGGAGGGCGCCATCGGTCAAGTACCGCACATAGGCGTCCATCTAAGAAGGCTCTTGTTCGACCGGCAGAGCCTCCTCCGCTGCCTCGATGCTCGGGACTTGCAGATGCTCCATGTATGTCCTCCCTAAGGTCTCATCGACCGAAGTGGCCAAGCGGGATAGCGCATCAACCCAGGCATTCTCCGCCCGAAGAATGTAGCTGATGCGTAAGTAAAGAAACTGGGAGGCCTGGGATTGCACCTTACTAAGGTATCGGGACATAGTTGGATCTCTGGCCTCGTACTCCCCAGCAACCTATCTGGAGACAAGCTGAGAGTCCATGAAGGCCCTCAGATGTCTCGCACCCAGCTCCTTGGCTAGCCTCATCCCGCCAGCAAGGCTTTGTACTCCGCTTGGTTGTTGGTGGCCGGAAAAAGAAACCAGAGGGCATACTCCATCACCTCCCCCTCATAGCTTGCAAGAATGAGTCCAGCTCCACTCCCTTGAGAATTCGATGTTCTGTCCACATGGAGGATCCAGGCCTCCTCTCCCACCTCAGTCGTGGGAGACTCCACGTGTGCCTCTGGGCTTGGCTCCTCCAGGCACTCCTTGGCCCAAGTGCACTTGACCAAAAAATTGGCTAACACTTGGGACTTCATGGCAGACCTCGGCTGAATGGATAAGTTGAACTCTCCCAGCTTGATGGCTCACTTGGCTAGCCGACCGGAGGTGTCCGGACGGGACAAGATAGTCCGAAGAGGTTGGTCCGTGAGCACCACGATTGGATGATCTTGGAAGTAGGGTCGGAAGCGCTGAGCGGAGACAACCAGAGCGAAGATGATCTTCTCAGTCTGGGAGTACCTGGTCTCGGCGTCATGGAGCACTTTGCTGGTATAGTAGACTGGCTTCTGCGCCCCATCGGCATCCATGCGAACAAGCATGGAACTGATAGCCTCGGGGGAGGCTGCAAGATATGGAAAGAGCTCCTCCCCACCTCTTGGCTTGGACAACAGTGGAGGAGTGGATAAAAATTTCTTCAGCTCCTCAAAAGCCTCCTGGCACTCCATTGTCCACTCAAAGCTGTTGACCTTGCGCAATGCCATGAAGAAAGGTAGGCACCTTTCTGCTGACTTGGACAAGAAACGGCTCAAAACTGCTACTCTCCAAGTCAGCGCTGCATCTCCTTTTTGTTAGCCGGGGGTCTCATGTCCAGAATGACTCAAATCTTGTCGGGGTTAGCTTCGATTCCCCGCTGAGTCACCATGAAGCCTAAAAACTTGCCCGCTGTAACCCCAAAGGCACACTTGCAGGGGTTCATCCTCATCTGGTATCGGTGGGGTTGCCGAAGGTCTCCACGAGGTCGTTGACATGGTCGGCCATGTGGGTGCTCTTGGTCAGCATGTCGTCCACGTACACCTCCATATTACGCCCGATCTGATCCTCAAAGACCTTGTTCATCAGCCTCTGGTATGTGGCTCCCATATTCTTCAACCCAAACGGCATCACCTTGTAGCAGTATATCCCCTTCTCGATCACAAAGGAGGTCGCCTCCTTGTCGGTCAGGTCCATCCTGATCTGTTGTACCCCGAGAATGCATCCATGAAGCTGACGGTCTCGTGCCCGAACATGGCATCCACCAGCTGGTCAATCCGAGGTAGCGGGAAGCTGTCCTTGGGGCATGCTTTGTTGAGGTCAGTGAAGTCCACGCACATCCTCCAACTCCTACTGGCCTTGCGGACCATTACGACATTCGCCAACCAGTCGGGATAATACACCTCGCGGATGTGACCAGCCGCCACCAACTTGCGCACCTCCTCGTCTATGGCCCTCTATCTGTCAGGAGTGAAGCTCCTCTTCTTCTGCTGAACGGGTTGGCACTTTGGCTTGATGTTGAGCTGATGGGTAATCACCTCTTCCGGGATGCCTGGCATGTCTGACGCCGACCAGGCGAAGATATCTGCGTTGGCTCGTAGAAAAGCGAGGAGCTGGTAGCGGGCCTCCTCTGGAAGCAGGGCCCCGATCTGGATGGTCTACGACATGTCTTCTCCCAGGGGGAAGGCTAGTAGGTGCTCAGCCGGTTCCCCCCTCCTTGCCGAGTCTTGGGGCTCCAGTGCCTCTGATGCAGGTACAGTACCGCCCTCTAAGGACTGGGGGCCAGGTGGTAGCAAAGTGGTGGTGGGTTCTGCTCCCCCCACATCTTCCTGACTCCTTCGCTAGTGGGAAACCTCACGAGGAGCCTTTTGGTGGAGATGACAGCATTCAGGAGGTTAAGTCCATGCCTTCCGAGGATGGCGTTATAGGCTAGGGGCACCCGAACCACCAGGAAGCTCATGAAGACTGTGCTTTGATGCGGGGGCGTGCCGGCCGGTCTTCTTGAAGCTGCTGCGGTGGTGGTGCAGGGACGTCGGCTGGGGAACGGAGGGGCCAACTACCAGTGAATCAGCCCCCTGACGCTACCCCCCAGCATGGCTGGTGGAGACCTCTTGCGCACGGGTCATCACCATGGCTTGAGAACTCAGGGAAAAGGGAAGTTTTTTTTTTTTTGCTAACAGGTTCAAAACTTTTCTCTTTTATTCCCCCTTCCTGGAGCGCCAATCTATTGATGCCAAGTCACCTTCCTTGAACGCCGTGAAGACGGAGATCTCCCTCATCGGGCTCATGCAAGAAAAGTCCCCAGAGACCAGATGCTCTGGTGGGGACCCTCCGCCGCTCAAGCCAGTCACTCGGGAACAGACAAGAGTTAACTAGCAGAAAGAAGCTAGAGAACTGAAAGTTTTCTGGATCCCTCTCTCGTTATGAGTGTGGGCTTTTATACCTGTCCGGTAGTCTCTCTTTTCCTGCTTCTAGAAGGTTGCTAACTTCGAGGGCCTTTGTCCACTAACAAACAAGAGGCAAGGCTAACAGCGATGGGTTGCAATCGTCTGTCAAAGGTGTTCCTCCTCGTCTGCCACCTGCCAAATGCGGCACTGTAGGTGGCAGACGGATATGGCTGGGTCTGACGTGCGCCGTAATGGGGTATGGCCACGTGCTGTTGCAGGCAAGTGGTGGGTCATGTGGTTGCTGCAAGTGGTTGGTAGGCCACGTAGATGTGTTAGGTGGCTCGAGGCAGCGGGTTGCCAGCCTCGGTGGCCAGACTGAAACGGAGGCTCGAGACCAAGGCCGATGCTGAAGCTCGAGACCGAGGCCGACGCTGACGCTTGAGGCCGAGGGGGCCTCGGAGGCCAAGGGGGACCTCCGAAGCCGATGCTAAAGCTCGAGGCCGAGGGGCCTCGGAGGCCGAGGGGGACCTCCGAAGCCGATCCTGACGCTTGAGGCCGAGGTTGCAGCTCGAGGCTGAGGGGGCCTCAGAGGCCGAAGGGGACCTCCGAAGCCGATGCTGATGCTTGAGGCCGAGGCTGTAGCTTGAGACTGAGGGGGACCTCCGAAGCCGAGGGGGCCTTGTAGGCCGAGGTTGGGCTCCGTCAGTTCACCGCTTGCTTATTGTTTATTTTGACGATCATGGATCAGCCACATCAATGGGCATTTTGAAAGAAGAAAATCTTTTTTGTTCATCTTGGTAGACATGGATGAAGTTCATGATTTTTCTTGTTATGTCGGCCCTGTTCATGTCATGTTCATCATTTTTATTGTGATTTTGCAGACGTGGCATTGTCCTTCAGATAATAAACAATGAAGAATTTGAAAGAAAAGCTTAGGGGCATTTAAATTTGAATAAGGGAGAAGAGGGGCATGGATTTTTTTTCCTACGGGCATGATATGAAGAGAAAGGGAAAAAAAAATCTGATGATTTGCGGACGTGGCATTATTTCTGGGATTGATATAAAAGTGAGAGACCGTATAAGGTACACATAACATTAGGGATTAAGATAGATGTGAGGGATTGGATAAGGTTGAAGCCATTTTGTTTTTTTTTTACATAATGAAGATAGATTTAGATAAGACATTAAAGAGTAGAAGTTGAATCCTTACACTCGTAGACTTTTGAATTTTTTTTGTTTTGATTTTTTCATCTACATGATGTTTTTTTTTTTCTTTTTTTTTTATGTGTAGCTCTATCTCTTAGATTTTGAACTTTGAATTTTGATTAAATAATTTTGACTTTTGAATTTTGTTAGATTTTGAATTTAATCAAAAATGTTTTTTATCCAATCCTTTTCTTTTTTATAAAAAAAGTGATCTTTCCTTTTTTTTTTAAGGCGATTTTCTTTCTTTTCTTTTTTAATGTTATTTTCTTTCTTTTCTTTTTTGCCTTCTTTATGCAATCTTTCCTCTTTTTACATGAATTTTATTTTTGATTTTAAATTTTAAATTTTTTCCTTTTTTGTTTTTGATATTGAATTTTGAATTTTTAATAAAAAATAATTTATTAAGGCTGGATTTGGAGCCATGATCTTTTGGACTAAAAACTTACTTTAGCCCTCCTAAACCAACTCAACCATCTTAATTTGATGTTATAGCTATCTCCTTTTCTTTTTGGCCTCATATCTTATCTTAACGGTATTCGAACGCTCAATCTAAATATGGTTCAAACTCATTCAATCAAATTTGACTTAATTGGTAATAGCTATAATTAAGCCTAGTTTACGAGATTATAATAGTCTTTATTCTCTTTTTGTTGATCGAAATCATATATTTTCTTTGCCTAAGAATCTTCACCATATGAGGTCATTGGAGAAGGAGATTCATACCTTTCTCTTAATGATTAACTTGAAATCAGCTCATCCTTTCCTTTCGGTTGCACAAACGAGAGGAACTCAAACATCTTTTATTCTAAGACTTCTTTCATGCAAGCAATCTCTCATAAAATCCTGTATTACCTTTGAATGATGGAGGGAAAGGCTTGTGAGGCCAACAAAACTCCAAAATTTCTTATCCTACTCTCTTGTAAATCCTTCTATCCTTGTAAATATTATTCTTAATAAAGTTACAGGATCATTCCCCTATTTACAGTAATCTCAACTCAACTCACCTCATCTACTTTACAGTAATATATATATATATATATATATATATATGTATGTATCTTTAAAAAACTGGGCTCTGATCTATGAGATTAATTAAAGTTTTATATGTATCCTATAAATATATGCTGTCACGATCCTTTTAAGCATGATTGCCAAATACAAAAAGTATCATTAACGAACGATAATAGAACATTAACGAGCGAAAGGGAGGCATCATCCTTTTATGCTAAGAGATTTATTAAAAGATCGAGTGCATGGTTTTAAGAGAAAAGATCTTTTAAGAGAAAGAGATAAGACAGATGTCACGATAATGAAATTTTCATCCTTTTATACATGATTTTTGACAGCTTCATCCCATTAACGACCGAGAGAGAGGAGGACGGGGATAATAGAATGTTAGAAAAGGAATAATCAAAAAGGTTTAAATCTTAGTAAGAAGGACGGGGATTTTTTTTCTCTTAGTAAGAATCAGAATTCACAAATCTTTCCGATTTCTAACGGATACTGGATGGGCATGGTTGGAATTGAGAGCGTGAGCAAGGGAGTATATTACTGGAGGACCGCACGGTGAAAACGAAAGATTAATTAAAAGATCGAGTACGTACCGAAGCAAGGAAGGAGGGAAGTCATCTTCGTTTTCTTCTTCTGTCATGAAGAAGGCCATAGCCATCGCCGTCCTTGTGACCTTGGCTTCCATACATATAAATATATGCTGTCATATAGCCAAGGTGACGAGGACGGCGATGGCCACGGCCGATGGCCACGGCCTTCTCTATGACAGCAGAAGAAAACAAAGAAATACGAAGATGCCTTCCTTCCTTGCTTCAGTACATACTCGATCTTTTAATTAATCTCTGGTTTTCAGCGTGCCGTCCTCCAGTTATATACTCCCCTGCTCACGCTCTCAATTCCAACCATACCCATCCCGTATCCGCGAGAATCGGAAAGATTCGTGAATTCTGATTCTTACAAAGTTTCACCAGCCAAGGGTTCCTTAAAAAAAGGGAAAAAAAATCCCCGTCCTTCTTACTAAGATTTAAACCTTTTTGATTATTCCTTCTCTACATGGAATGTTCTATTATCCCCGTCCTTCTCTCTCGCTCGTTAATGGGATGAAGCTGTCAAAAATCATGTAGAAAAGGACGGGGATTTCATTATCGTGACAGCTGTCTTATCTTTCTTTCTCTGATCTTTTTTTCCTAAAACCATGCACTCGATCTTTTAATTAATCTCTTAGCAAGAAAGGATGATGCCTCCCTTTCGCTCGTTAATGTTCTATTATCGCTCGTTAATGATATTTGACAAGGCTTATCACTTTCCCAAGCAGTAATATAATAGTCCGTATAGTTTTCGAAGCCAAGTAATAATTTGATAACAAGTTCCAACATCGACCTTAGTCTCAGCCTTAGCTTCAGCCTCAGCCTCGGTCGCAAACCATCAGCTTCAACGTTTGCCCCGAGCCTTGCCTCCACCTTTGCCTGTAGCCCCGCCTAAGCCTCGGCATGCCTTGGCCTCGGCCTCAGACTTCGCCTCAGCTTAGGTTGGACTTCATTTCAACTTCAACAATACTCGAGCCCTGCCTCGGCCTCGACCTCAAGCCCCACCTCGGCTTCGGCCTATCGTCGACCTCGGCCTCAAACTTCGCCTCGCATGCTTTCAACCCATAGTCGTGGGACCAACTTCGAATTATGGGGCCTAGTGATTTGAAACACCGACTACCGCGTAGCTCACTCACTCGCTTTTGCCAAAATCACGGACAGTTACTGATATACCATGCAGTTGCCAATATCTACTGCACGCGCTTAGCAACTGTGCACCCGCCCGCTGCTTATGGGGCCAATCCTAGCGGAAGATGGGATTTGACAGCTAATCTACAAAGGGTAAGAGGGACTCCCGAATAGGTATATAAGGATCCTGACTCACAATGAGTGGGGGGATTCAATCTCTTCTCTCTAATCTTATTCCCTGTTCTCCGAATCGCTAACTTGAGCATCGGAGGGTCTTCGCCGGAACCACTGGTCCGGAACTTTTCTTGCAGGTTTCTGGCTCAAGGAGGCAATCCAATCATACCTCTGAAGGCCCACGAAGCTTCTCTCTCACCTGACGCTCCCCAAAAGTGATTTGGCAGCAAGAAATTGGCTCGCCAAGAAGGGGGGACAATAAACATTCGTCTTCACGCATCTTCGACCCTACAACCTTTGCGAGGAAGAAGATGGCGATTACACGTGCTTAGGAGGCCTCCACCAGTCAGGCTGGGGGATGCCTCTTGCCGGCTGAGCAACCGAAGGTCAACCTCCCTGTTCCGCCTCCTATACAGCCACAGCCTATCCAGGCTGACCGGCTCGACGCTTTGACCTAGCAAGTTCAAGACCTGATGGCGATGGTCCGGGGGATACAGGAACAGTGCTCTGCTACCACGCCCTTGCCACCTCGTTCTTCGCCCCATGCTGAGGGCCAGGGGGCTAGCCAGTCTTATCATGGTAGGACTCCTCTAGAGGTCCTCCGCCGTGCATCCCTAAAGTCTCGTTACCGAGAGACCTCCAAGCGGCGATGGTTTCCTTCCCATCACTTTGGTCACTTTCCTAAGCAGCGTAGTTGGAAGGAACCTAAGTCGGTGCATTCTCTGTGCCAACAACCTTCTCCTTACTCATCTTCCGAATCTTCGAAGAAAGATTCCAACAGAAAGATCGCTCGCCGGGCTGAGCTGCGGTTGGACGAATACCATTATCAGCTGGAGGAGCTTAGCCACAGAATTACCAACCCACATGGGGCGGACTATGACCATCGCCTCCTATTGTCTCATCGTATTATGGAGGAGCTGGTCTCACCCCGGTTCCGGCTACCCTAGCTGGACCCGTACGATGGCACTGCAGACCCCTTGGATCATCTGGAGAGCTATAAGGTCTTCATGCATGTTCAGGGGGTAACAGATTCTCTCCTCTGCATTGCCTTCCCAGCCATACTCTGGAAGGCAGCACATGCATGGTATTCCCGCTTGCCACCATATAGTATCAACTCTTTCAGGTAGCTCGAGTGATCTTTCCTGGCCCACTTTGATGCATGCCGAAAGATTTTTCGGGTGGCTGATAGCCTGTTCACTGTCCAGCAGAGGAGCGATGAAACCCTAAAGGATTTTCTGGCTCAGTTCAAGGAAGCGGAGCTTGAGGTATACAATCTTGAGGACTCCGTGGCCACTCTGGCTTTGAAGCGGGGACTCCGTCCTTCCAGGTTTGCTTACTCCTTGGACAAAAAGCCCTCCAGCTCTTATGTCAAACTGTTGAGCCGGGCACAGAAGTATATTCGTGCTGACAAAGTAGACTCCTCCAGGAGGGAGGTTGACAAAGGATCCGGTAAGAAGCCAGCATCTTTGGAACTTGCTGGTGTGCGGTCCAGAAAGCCTGAGCCACCTCGTCATTCAGATAACCGGCCTCAAATGTTGGTTCCCAAAGAACACTTCACTCCCCAATATCCCATATTTTGTTAGAAATTGAGGACGAGCCCTACCTCCGGCATCCACCTCCCATGAGGCCTGGGGTCTCCCACAACAAAGAACTCTACTACCGATATCACAGAGACTATGACCATGACACGGAAGACTGCCGCTTACTGAAGAAGGCTATCGAGGAACTCATTCAACAAGGCCACCTAGGAAAGTTCATCGAAGAGGAAACCCTGCTGCCCTGGGTTCGTCGGCACCTCCTGCTCCTCAAATTGGCATGGACAATGCCCTGACGGAGAAGACGGTGGCCTTGATCTCCTGGGGGGCAAGTAACAATTCTAAAAGACAGCGTGAGGAAGGGGTAGATTCTACAATTCCTTTCTCTAAAAGGGATCTAGAAGGGGTAGTAAACAAACATGATGATAGCGTCATCGTTTCCATGACGATCGCCAAACATCCTGTAAAACGAATTTTAGTTGACAGTGGGAGCTCTGTTGATGTTTTGAGTTGCGATGCTTTTGTTCGGATGAACTTGTCTCGTAGCTCCATTTGGCCCGTCACCATGCCCCTGATGAGTTTTACTGGAGATTCTGTAAGGGTTGAGGGAGAAATCACTCTCCCCATCATAGCTGGGACTCCGTCGTGTCAGAGCACAGTTCTCATAAACTTCTTGGTAGTCCGGGTCCCACTGGCTTACAATACCATCCTTGGGAGACCTGGTTTGAACCTGTTAGTTGCTATCATTTCCACCAAAAGATTACTTGTAAAGTTTTCCACCGATAAGGGAGTTGGAGAGATAAGGGGAGAGTAGAGCCCATTACCACTCTGCTACCACTTAGCCCCCAGTCCGCAGCGGGCAGTGTCGGCAATGGCGCCCGAGCCGTGTGACCCCCGAGACTTGGAAAGAAGAGGGGAGCCAGCCGAGCACCTCCTGACCTTCCCATTGGAGGAGGACCCGATAAGGACCATCCAGGTTGGGGCTCTACTTCCAGAGGAGGCGCGCGATCAGCTTCTTGCTTTCCTGCGAGCCAACTCCGACATCTTTGCATGGTCATCGTCCGACATGCCGGGCATCCTTGAGGAAGTAATTACTCATCAACTCAATATCAAATCAGGGTGCCGGTCCGATAGAAGAAGAGAAGCTTTGCCCCAGACTGGCAGAAGGCCATAGACGAGGAAATCTGCAAGCTGGAGGCTACATGCCACATTCGAGAGGTCCATTACCTCAACTGGCTGGCCAACGTTGTGATGGTTCGTAAGGCTAGCGGGAGCTGGAGGATGTGCATGGATTTCACTGACCTCAAAAGGCATGCCCCAAGGACAGCTTTCCATTGCCTCAGATTGACCAGCTGGTGGATGCTACGTCCAGTCATGAGACCCTTAGTGTTGGCCCAGATGGCAACCCAAGAGGGGAGGGATGAATTGGGTTCTTTAAAAAAAATTAACACTTTAAAACAATTGCTTGAAGTGAATGTGCACAAGTGGAATGAATTAATGAATGCTGAGCACAATATGATGAAGAGAGAGAGAGACAAAAGCACAACAAACACACAAATATTTATAGTGGTTCGGTGTTATCCACACCTTTGTCCACTCCGAAGCAACTCTTGGGTCCACACTATAATCACCCTGATTACAGTTGAGTTGTTTTCAAGATCACAACTCGAATTTGTTGTTTTACACAGGATCACAACGAACCCAGCCAATTTTCATAGGTTCACCAGCATAAAGCCTTAACCCAAGCTAAACTTAGCTTGCCACGAGGTTAACTACCTTAACTAATTAATCCCCTTGATTGAATTAGTAAACCACAAGTCAAATTAAAGTTTACAATTCAAAATCTCCTTAATTGAGCAATAAACAATATAAATAGACAAGGATTAGAAAAGCCTGATTTTGGAAGCAATATGAGGTTGAGCTTTTTTTCTTTTCTTCTTTTCCTCCTCTCTTTTGAATGAATGAAGATTGAACTTCGATTCTTGAACATGGCTTGTTGAAGAGAAGCTTGAAAATTGGGGCTTTTGCTCACTCCTTCAAAACTTTGGAAATCCTCCGATTTTGATCTTTGAAGGCTTTGGATTTCTCTTGTATCTCTCTTCAGATGATAGGCATGGACTCAGAGATTTCTCTTTGTAATTTTCTCTTTTTCACTGGATATTTTCTTGATATTTTCCCGTTTTTCACTCCCTCTTTTTTTGAACGGTTGGATGCCCTTTATATAGATTTCTTAATCCAATATTAGGTGAGAAATAGCAGTTGAATCATACTTGGATGAGTTCTCTATGCAAGAAAATAGATCCGTTGAAGAGTAGGTGAGAAAATATAGCCGTTGGAGCTGATCTGTCACTTTTGAAATCGTCCTTTGATAGGTTGGAGTCGGCTCCAACTTTTCAGGTGTCGGCTTTAAATCGGGTTTCCAAAAATAGTAAAAAGAAGTTTGTCATGGAGTTGGCTCAGACTTCTCATGGTGTCGACACATTGCGATCTGGAGTCGGCTCTAAAATCCAAGGGTGCCGCCTCTAGAGCCCCCTCGGCCCTCTTCACCCGGGCCTCACCTTCGGCCCTCTCGACCAGAACGACTTCTAAATCCTTTTCCGCCTCCTCTGCTCGGGCGCGGGCTTGGTGGGCTTCTCTTTGTGATTGGCGAAGAGCAACCTTGGCTTGAGAAAGAGCACTCTTCAAGGCAGGCAAAGAATTCACCACCTGCATGCGTAAGTTCAACTGTTAGAATAAGATTATAAATGCAAAGTTGGAAGTTAAAGATCCCGAATACTCACTCAGAGATGAGTCACAAAGGCCTCTCGAAAGAAAGAAGAAGTCCTCTGCTCCTGGAGGGCTCCCTGGAGCTCGGGCAAGCACACTGGTGCCATCGTTCGCTCTGCCCAGCGCCCCTCGGGCTCGAGGAGGGCCTTGAAAGAAAGGATGGCTTCGTCTTCGGCAGCAAGCTCCGAAGCCGACGGCATAATATCATGGATTGGTGTCATCCCCGTCT
Organism: Calamus simplicifolius; assembly: GCA_900491605.1. Classification (NCBI taxonomy): domain Eukaryota; kingdom Viridiplantae; phylum Streptophyta; class Magnoliopsida; order Arecales; family Arecaceae; genus Calamus; species Calamus simplicifolius. The sequence goes on from UESW01002593.1 coordinate 17,027, forward strand.
GTTCCTTTGCCCTGGGGGGGGGCCCTTCATCTTCCGCCACTTCTGCTTGTGGAGCAGCCTCGGGGATCGAGTCGAGGGTTGGCTCAATAACCCCCGCTTCTGGCATAGCCGATGGTGGCAGCACGTCCGCCCCTGGCCCCTCTGACGGTGTGTCGGCCGTAAGATTAACATCGGCCTCCCTTTCTATTCGAGGCCGATGGGTGAGCGGAGTTGGAGATAGAGACCATGCCAGCGATGGTGATTGAGGCCTCTTCCTTGGCTCCTTGGCCTCTATAACCTTTTCTTTGGCCTTCTCGGCCTTGGTCTTCTTTCTGGCCACTTTGGCTACGTAGCCTTCCTCTTAGAGGAGGCTCTATCTACCCTAGCCCTCCTCTCCTTAGCAGCTGCCTTCCTCACCTCTTCAATCGAAGGCAACATACCTACACAAGGCAAATGGACTCAGTAAAAAAGAAAAAATAAAAAAGAAAAGGAAGAGGAGAAGAAAAAAAGGAAAAGAAACAAGTTGAGTGAATTGGCTACTCACCACCAAACGGAATGAGGCCGGCGAGTTGGAGATTCTCCTCGGCCAAAAGTTGATTGCACCAAGGGATATCGGCAGTCAGAAGTTGTCCAAATTCCATCTGATCCCTCGGGAGTATGGAAGAATCCTTATTCGGGTCGGTATTTGGCGTTCCCCAGACCCCACTCACCCCCTCGACATCAGCAAAGAAGAACCTATCCTTCCACCCCTTAACAGATGTAGGAAGGTAGAGCTTGAGAGCCCTAGTGGGTCTAAGGGCAAAGGACCACCACTCCGCTTGATTGCGTAGGGTGTAGAAGCTACCGAACAAGGAAATCCTAGCCTCTATTCCGTGCAAATGACGGAGTACTAGGAAGCCAACGATAGTCTGAATGGAATTCGGGACTAACTGTGTTGGCGCCAAAGAATACCTATCTAGGAGATTGAGGATGAAGGGATGAAGGGGAAGCCGAAGCCCAGCCTTGAAGAAAGCTCCGTACAAGGCAACTCTTTCGGGACGGGAAGAGGTCACCCTATCTTCCGGAGCAGGATGGGATAGGCACATGTCAGTAGGAAGGCTGTATTTGGCCCTAAGATTTACAATATCTTGGGCGGTCATGGTAGAGGCAATCCACTCGGGGGACTCCCTCGCGGTGGAGGATGGACCGGCGACGGTCGAACGGAGCTGGATTGGGGCCCGGCCGGCGGCCCGACGATTTCCTGCCAGCCGCTGAACGGGGATCATCCGGCTACTCGCCGTTGTTCCAAAGGAACATGATCGGAAGAAGACAAGCTAGGAATTAGGGAAGAGGAGGGCTATGAAGGGACGGGGGAATAACCCTCGGAATCAGAAATCGAGCAAGAAAACGAGGAAGAAGCCATGATGACTGACCTGAAGAACCTGAGATTGAAGGTGGAAGAGCTCAGGAAGAACGAATGGAGGTGGAAGATGAGCAGGCGCTTGCAAAGTCGGGATAAGGAAACGAGATACGGTAAAAAGTGAAAAACCAAGGACAAGGATGACTTTCCCCTTTTATAGCTTCATTTCAAATCATCCCGCTCATCTCTAATTTGGCCACGTGCCCGCTCATCACTGGGAATCGTCCTGGCAGCCACCCGATATGCAGAACGCGAGGGGCAACGCCAATGAGGGGACAGCCTCACCTAATGATGGCGCCTGCCTTTTCGCGGTTCCTTACCCGAGAAAAATCTCGCCTGATCTCAATGGCCAGAACAGACGAAAAAATGGCACAGAGATCATCCACCGGGTGATGTTAACACCCCTTTCACTGGTAACTATACACCCACCCATCTCAGGGGTGGAGGGGCATCTGATGTGGCTGATCACTTCCCCAGGCAGAAATATAATAGTCCGCGCAGTTCTCGAAGCCAAGTAATAATTTGATAACAAGTTCCAGCATCGACCTTAGCCTCGGCCTTGGCCCCGGCCTCGGCCTCGGTTTCAACCTCGGCCTTGGCCCCGGCTTCGGCCTCGGCCTCGATCGCGAACCATCAGCTTCAACGTTTGCCCCGAGCCTTGCCTCCACCTCTGCCTGGAGCCCCGCCTCGGCCTCGGCCTCGGACTTCGCCTTGGCTTTGGTTGGACTTCATTTCGACTTGAACAGTACTCGAGCCTCGCCTCGGCCTCGGCCTCGAGCTCCGCCTTGGCTTCGGCCTGTCTTCGACCTCGGCCTCAAACTTCGCCTCGCATGCTTTCAACCCATAGTCGTGGGACCAACTTCGAATTATGGGACCTAGTGATTTGAAACACCGACTACCGCGTAGCTCGCTCATCCGCTTTTGCCAAAATCATAGGTGGTTACTGATATACCATGCAGTTGCCAATATCTATTGCACGCGCTTAGCAACTGTGCACCCGCCCGCCGCTTATGGGGCCGATCCTAGCGGAAGATGGGATTCGACAGCTAATCTACAAAGGGTAAGAGGGACTCCCGAACAGGTATATAAGGATCCTGACTCACAACGAGTAGGGGGACTTAATCTCTACTCTCCAATCTTATTCCCTATTCTCCGAATCGCTAACTTGAGCGTCGGAGGGTCCTCGCCGGAACCACCGGTCCGGGACTTTTCTTGCAGGTTTCCGGCTCAAGGAGGTAGTCCAGTCATACCTCTGAAGGCCCACAAAGCCTCTCTCTCACCCGACCCTTCCCAAAAGTGATTTGGCAGCAACAATACTTTTTGTATTTTGGCAATCATGCTTAAAAGGATCGTGACAGCATATATTTATAGGATACATAAAACTTTAATTAATCTCATAGGTCAGATATATGCTATAAATATAAAACGTTAATCCAAGCTATGGAGAAAACTCATGCTTAAAGATACATAAAAGATAGCGTGGAAGATGGAAGAAATGATTGGGTCATATCTGAGAATATACAAGGATCGAATCCTACCGTTCATGACTGTTTATAGGCCCTCAACTAAACCGAAGAAGCGCCAAATGAAATTATTTAACAGCATTTAAATAACTTTAATCACCATCAAAATCTATAAAACAGAATACTCATTAAAAAATAACTCTATTTTTTTCTTTTGCCCTTTGCTCTTGCCCTTCTACTTCTTAGACTTGCTGGTTTCCTTACCCTTGTGATACTACAACCAGCTTCACTTATTGTCTCGCTTATCTTTTGGTTGGTGGCTTAACTCTTCGTCTCTTCACTGGATTCCTCGTTCGCTGCATCCATGGACGGAGGTCATCAGAATCAGCCAAGACCGCAGTCCCCCTCTGATATGTGTAGAGATTTTCCTCAGGAAATGTTTGAGCACTCCGTGGCTATAACCTTGGTCTCAGTTCCTGCAACCTTTCAATGTTCTTTCATATATCCATAAATTACTCTCCACCGGTTTTTCAATGGAGAAGCTCCAAAAAAGTTATATAATGATACATCCTGCAAAAACAACATTAGCTAATGTAAAGAGTAAAACAATTCACAAGCGCACATCATACTTCAAAAAATCTATGGACTTATTACCTGAAATTCAAGTCCTTTGCATTCCACAACTGTAAGCACAAGAACCTGTTTCCCAATATGGCCTATGATTTGTTCCTTGCTGCATTCATCACGAACCACGACAACCTGGTCAGCTCTCCAAACCCTTTCATAGTACCACAAAACCTTCCAGTGCCCCCAAAGATAGTGATGATGGCATTCTCATTATTTTGACAGTTAAGTAATACTGGAGCTTCTCCATACCAAACTAATTTGTGGACTTAATTTATCAACAGATAATGGAAAAAACTCATAAAGCAAATCCACGATGCTTTGAGCCAAATTAAGCACACCAGCATGAGTATGAAAGTTCTGTTTTAACTGGAAGCTACCTGAGATACGTGGTATTTTCCCCCTTGTTTTCTCATTATATCTATGTCCATATCCCGAAACAAACTCCTTATAAAAAAGGGATCTTATGTCTTCGAATCTAAAATCAATGCCCCTAGAAATAGTTTGTGCAGTGTCTCCAGCGAAAACAAAACCTTCCTGAAAGTTTCTGGTGACATGCTTGAAAAGTGCTATTTGTCTCATTGTGAGATCCTGGACCTCATCAATGTAAACAAAATCTACCTTATCAAACATGTAGCTTTCAAAACGTAGTCGGTGGTGAAGATCCATCACCAGATCAGATAAATCAAATTATCCATTAAATTGCTTCATTTTCTCATAATCAAGAAAAATGTCATATATCATTTCTCTTTTTTCCCTGCTCAAAAAGGACACCCTCCTCTCCAAGAGCATGACATAATCTTCCTTACAAAGTATGACATCATGGGCCACATCCATCTCTAGTCCACCTTTAATATGTGAAATTATTTGGGTGAAAACAGTACAGGGATCGAGTTTCTTTGTCAACTTCAAGTTAAAATGAGGCCAATACAATCCGGCAAAGCGCTCATAGGTGACTTCTTTGCTGCGGATGATAGCCTGCAGTGCAAGAGATTTTGCAGCTCCCTGCTCAGCTATGGGAACCTTGCTTGTACCATAAAACTTATCGAAGTATGAGTTAGTCATCGTGCCATCAAGCATCACCACAAACTTCTGAAATGTTATGATAAGGGATAATATTTTTGTTGCAGATGATGAAATTATCAGGTATATCCAGAAATGCTGTAATAGTGTCACATTTGTCATGCATATCAAGAAAACCAGCAGTATCCGCGATGTCTGTACCAGAGGCAAAGCTGGATATAGAAAAGATTAACATGAGCAGTCAAATTTATTGATCGAAAGAACAAAATGCTAACATTCTATCACCAAATGAAAGTTATTTACAACAGAAAATTGTTAGCTATTTACTTATGCAAAAAATTGTGTATCATTGCTGAGATTACACTTGAACATTCTTTGTGTTGCTGCTGAAATCTGTCCTCCGACTTGGGCGCGATCGGGCTATAGCGTGGGCTCCCTCCTGGGCAGACCTGCAAGACAGTCCTCACACGAGAGGCATTGGGGGTGGCCCTTTGTGGAAGACCCTCCGATGCTCAAGTCAGTGGAGACCAGCAATCAACAAATATGGGGAGAAGGATCCCTGAGGAAAAGTCCCTCCGAGCTCTCGTGGGAGCTTTTATGGCGGAGTGTGAGAACTGTGAATGAAAAATGGGCATCGAATAGTCATACCTGAGAGGCTTGAGGGTGGTAGTATTTATAGGCGGTCACCTGACTTCTTGGATGTGCTCTGGATGAGGTCTGAAAGTTGTTGGGATTCGAAATAGATTCAAATCAGGTTGTTACAGGGCCGGTAGGATCCGTATCTGGTTAGTTAGAGGATCGACATCTGGGAGGCGGGGAGAGTTGTTCGATGGTTCGAGACTCAGTGGCTGCGTGGTCCCTAGGCCACTATTGTAGGTTCTAGGCCACATCTTGGCATGATTCCTTGTTTGAAATCTTATTCTGTTACAGTGAATTTGAACTCTCCCGCGCTAGATTCCGCAGAGGTCTGAAATAGCTCAGATCGGATGGTTGAAGAATGGTCTGGCCTTGATGGCAGAAGCATAAGAATAGCTCGGGTTGCCGAGGCATAAGGTTGGCTGAATCTGCCGAAGTATAATGTGGTCGGCCGAGTCGGACTTCTGTGAAGCATGGAGTCAAGAACTCCTTGTCTTGGCTTTATGACGCCATCCTTTCCGAGCAAAAGGTGCCAAGGGGGGCCAACGTGGCAGCCATAAATGCCTTAATGATGGAAGGAAATAAGGCATTAAATGCCTTAAAGCATGTGGATACACATGGCCTTTATGAGGCCATAATTGCATTGGTGCAAAGGCCATAGCGCGGCTGTGAAAACCGATCTAGAGTGCCGAGGTATATTTGCCGAGGCATGTTGGCTGAACTATGCTGAATCTGGCCGAGGCTGAGGCTAGCCGAGCTATGTTGGCCGAGCTATGTTGACCGAGCTATGCTAAAGCTGGCTGAGGCTGAGGCTGGCCGAGCTATGATGGCCGAGCTATGTTGGCCGAGTTGTGCTGAAGCTGGCTGAGGCTGAGGCTGGCCAAGCTATGATGGCCGAGCTATGCTGAAGCTGGCTGAGGCTGAGGCTGGCCGAGCTATGTTGGTTGAGCTATGCTGAAGCTGGCTGAGGTTGAGGCTAGCCGAGTTATGATGGCCGAGCTATGTTGGCTGAGCTATGCTGAAGCTGACTGAGGCTAAGGCTGGCCGAGCTATGATGGCCGAGCTATGTTGGCCGAGCCATGTTGGCCCAACTATGCTAAAGCTGGCTGAGGCTGAGGCTGGCCGAGCTATGATGGCCGAGCTATGTTGGCCAAGCCATGTTGGCCGAGCCATGTTGACCGAGCTATGTTGGCCGAGCCATGCTGAAGTTAGCTAAGGCTGAGGCTGGCCGAGCTATGATGGCCAAGCTATGTTGGCCGAGCTATGCTGAATCTAGCTGAGGCTGAGGCTGGCCAAGCTATGATGGCCGAGCTATGTTAGCCGAGCCATGTTGGCCGAGCTATGCTGAAGCTGGCTGAGGCTGAGGCTGGCCGAGCTATGATGGCCGAGCTATATTGGCCGAGCCATGTTGGCTGAGCCATGTTGGCCGAGCTAAGTTGGCCGAGCCATGCTGAGGCTGGCTGAGGCTGAGGCTGGCCGAGCTATAATGGCGGAGCTATGTTGGCCGAGCTATGCTGAAGCTGGCTGAGGCTGAGGCTGGCCGAGTTATGATGGACGAGCTAGGTTGGCCGAGTCATGTTTTCTCCTTTCTTTTATTCCATGCCAAGTCATTATGACCATTTATGCACCATTAAATGCTCCAGCCTATTGACTTGACTGCTAGACATTAATGAGGTGGCCCTTGGGAGAAACCGCGCACATAACATGGCCCTTTTTTTCCTCTTGTTCTCTTTCTTCATCATGAAGAGACGCTTGTTGCTAGAATGTTGCGCCAACTAGCCAGCTGGATGTTTGGATCGGTCGCGACCCCATCGCCAATGTGAGCGATCAATAATGCAATGATAATTTTACCCCTCAACATATGCCCCCCACTCCCTAGTCCAAAGTGTAACTTCGGATATAGGGAGTAGAATTCTGGAGCAATCTTATTTGGGGAACATGTCATTCGATCCTCTGTAGAGGAAGTGTTTATCTCTGTGTAGGTTAGAGAAAGGCTTGGGCGGCCCTCATGCTGAAGTAAAATAAGGTGCTTTAGTTGCACTAGAGTGTTCAAGAAATTATCCGGCTGGGACGAAGCTTTAGTGCTGTATCGCTCGGATTGGCCGAGGCTGCAGAAATATGTCACTCGGTCTTCGGCCGAGGCTTTTGATAATAAGAGATGCACTCCGGCTCTGGCCGGGGCTTTTGAAGATCAATAAGAAATTTCCTCCGGCTTTAGCCGAGGGTTCCGACATGTCACCCAGTCTTGGCCGAGGTTTCTGTTAATAGGTGATGCCCTTCAGCTCTGGCCGAGGCTTTTGATAATAAGAAATGCACTTCGGCTCTGGCCGAGGCTTTATATAACTTGCTTCTCATTGTAATTTTATGGATGAATTTATTACTCGGTTGTTGCCGAGCCTTTAGAAATATATCACTTGGTCTTTGGCAGAGGCTCTGGAAATTTATTACTCGGTTATTGCTGAGCCTTTAGAATATATTACTCGGTTGTTGCCGAGCCTTCCCAAGATGCTACTCGGCTGTAACTGAAGCTTCCAAACATGCCACTTGGTTGTAACCGAGGCTTCCAAATAATAAATTACTCGGTGTTGCCGAGCCTTCAAATAATGAATTACTCGGTGTTGCCGAGCCTTCGAGATTAATAACAAACTTCCTCCATCTTTTGGCCGAGGGTTCTGATATGTCACTCGGTCTTGGCCGAGGTTTCAGATAAATAGGAGATGGACTCCGGCTCTGGCCGGAGCTTCCGATAATAAGAGATGCACTCCGGCTCTGGCCGGGGCTTATGTTAATAAGAGATGCACTCCGGCTCTGGCCGGGGCTTCCGATAATAAGAGATACACTCCGGCTCTGGCCAGGGCTTACGCACTTCGGCTCTAGCCGGGGCTTTAGATAAATAGGAGATGCACTCCGGCTCTGGCCGGGGTTTCCGATAATAAGAGATGCACTTCGGCTCTGGCTGGGGCTTATGCACTTCGGCTCTAGCCGGGGCTTCCGATAACAAGAGATGCACTCCGGTTCTGGCCGGGGCTTCCAATAATAAGAGATGCACTCCGGCTCTGGCCGGGGCTTATGCACTCGGCTCTTGCCGGGGCTTCCGATAATAAGAGATACACTCCGGTTCTAGCCGGGGCTTTCGATAATAAGAGATGCACTCTGGCTCTGACCGGGGCTTATGCACTTCAGCTCTGGCCGAGGCTTCCAATAATAAGAGATGCACTCCGGTTCTAGCCGTGGCTTTTGATACACACTTCGGCTCTGGCCGGGGCTTTAGATAAATATGAGATACACTCCGGCTCTGGCCGGGGCTTTCGATAATAAGAGATGCATTCCGGCTCTGGCCGGGGCTTCCGATAACAAGAGATGCACTCCGGTTCTGGCCGGGGCTTTCGATAATAAGAGATGCACTCTGGCTCTGGCTGGGACTTATGCACTTTAGCTCTGGCTGGGGCTTTCGATAATAAGAGATGCACTCCGGTTCTGGCCGAGGCTTTTGGTAGTAAATTACTCAGCGTTGCCGAGCCTTCAAGTAAAAATTACTCGGTGTTACCGAGCCTTCAACATTATATTTTACTTGGCACTGCCAAGGTACAGAGATCGCTCGGCCCAGCCGAGGATTATAAAGATTATATTTACTTGGCGCTGCCAAGGTACGAAGATCGCTCAGCCCGGCCGAGGATTTATATGACCTACTTCTCATTGTAGCTTTCAAGGAGAGTTATAAGAATTTTGCAGGCCTTCAAAAGCTAAATTTAATTCAATGAACAAGAATGAGTTTAGTAAGGGCATACTTTTTTTCATGAAATTTATTACTCGGTTGTTGCTGAGTCTTCAGGAATATATTACTCGGTTGTTGCCGAGTCTTCAGGAATATATTACTCAGTTGTTACCGAGCCTTCAAAAATTTATTACTCGGTTGTTGCCGAGCCTTCCCAAAATGCTACTCGGTTGTAAACCGAGGCTTCCAAATAATAAATTACTCGGTGTTGCCGAGCCTTCAAATAATAAATTACTCGGTTGTTGCCGAGCCTTCCTAAGATGCTACTCGGTTGTAACCGAGGCTTCCAAATAATAAATTACTCGGTGTTGCCGAGCCTTCAAATAATAAATTACTCGGTGTTGCCGAGCCTTCCAAGATGCTACTCGTTGTAACCGAGGCTTCCAAATAATAAATTACTCGGTGTTGCCGAGCCTTCAAGATTATATTTTACTTGGCACTGCTAAGGTATGGAGACCATTACTCGGTTGTAGCCGAACCTTCAAGATTATATTTTACTTGACGCTGCCAAGGTTCGGAGACCATTACTTGGTTGTAGTCGAGCCTTCAAGATTATATTTTACTTGGCACTACCAAGGTTGTTACTCGGTTGTAGCCGAGCCTTCAAGATTATATTTTACTTGGCACTGCCAAGGTATGGAGACCATTACTCAGTTGTAGCCAAGCCTTCGGCAGGTTCGGAGACCATTACTCGGTTGTAGCCAAGCCTTCAAGATTATATTTTACTTGGCACTGCCAAGGTTCGGAGACCGTTACTCGATTGTAGCCGAGCCTTCAAGATTATATTTTACTTGGTGCTGCCAAGGTACGGAGACCATTACTCGATTGTAGCCGAGCCTTCAAGATTATTTTACTTGGCGCTGCCAAGACGAAGACCATTACTCGGTTGTAGCCGAGCCTTCAAGATTATATTTTACTTGGCGCTGCCAAGGTTCGGATACCATTACTCGATTGTAGCTGAGCCTTCAAGATTATATTTTACTTGGCACTGCCAAGGTTCGGAGACCGTTACTCGGTTGTAGCCGAGCCTTCAAGATTATATTTTACTTGGCACTGCCAAGGTACAGAGACCGTTACTCGATTGTAGCCGAGCCTTCAAGATTATATTTTGCTTGGCACTGCCAAGGTTTTTACTCGGTTGTAGCCGAGCCTTCAAGATTATATTTTTCTTGGTGCTGCCAAGGTTCGGAGACCATTACTCGGTTGTAGCCGAGCCTTCAAGATTATATTTTACTTGGTGCTGCCAAGGTTTACTCGGTTGTAGCCGAGCCTTTAAGATTATATTTTACTTGGCGCTGCCAAGGTACGGAGACCGTTACTCGGTTGTAGCCGAGCCTTCAAGATTATATTTTACTTGACGCTGCCAAGGTACGGAGACCGTTACTCGCCGAGCCTTCAAGATTATATTTTACTTGGCGCTGCCAAGGTTCGGAGACCGTTACTCGGTTGTAGCTGAGCCTTCAAGATTATATTTTACTTGGCGCTGCCAAGGTTTACTCGGTTGTAGCTGAGCCTTCAAGATTATATTTTACTTGGCGCCAAGGTTCGGAGATTACTCGGTTGTAGCCGAGCCTTCAAGATTATATTTTACTTGGCTTCCAAGGTTGGAGAGCCAGCCGAGGATTTTTACTTGGTGCTGCCAAGGTACGGAGATTACTCGGTTGTAGCTTTCTGGTCCAGCTGAGGTTAGGATTTAAAGCTCGGCCCAGCCGAGGTACGGAGATAAAGGAGATAATCGATTGTGCCGAGAATGGATGCGTAAGCAGCAACTATTACGACCTATTGATGGTATATATGGTGATTGTCCGAACTTCCACGTCCGGGGGATGATTTCCCGTTCAGATCCTGGAGCTTGTAGGTGTCAGGTCCGATGACTTCCGCCACTTGATAGGGGCCTTCCCAGTTTGGTGCCAGCTTTCCTTGCTCCAGCGGTTTGGAGACAGATGCTTTCCGGAGAAAGGGTCGCCGGGCGAGAAAGGATCTCCCTTTGACTCTGGAGGCATGATAGCATCCGCGGATAGGGGGGTCCTATCTCCACGGGGATGATAGCTTCTACGCCGAAGGCCATCCGGAACGGGGTCTCGCCTGTGGGAACTCTCTGTGTGGTGCGGTAGATCCCACTGGCCGAGGTTGAAGCTGGACGTTGGACTTCTGTGAAGCATGGAGTCAAGAACTCCTTGTCTTGGCTTTATGACGCCATCCTTCCTCACGCAAAAGGTGCCTAGGGGGCAACGCGGCAGCCATAAATGCCTTAATGATGGAAGGAGATAAGGCATTAAATGCCTTAAAGCAGGTAGATGCACATGGCCTTTATGAGGCCATAAATGCCTTGGTGCGCATAGCGCCGATCTGTTGTGCCAGGCAGGGAGAAGGCGGAGACGGCGTCGAGTCGTGGCGAGAGGACACCGGAGAGATGGATCGGGCCCGCCGAGATCTGGGGAGATCCTTGTCGCAGCCCCCTTGCGGGACTGGTCTGGCCTCCTTAGGTCGACATGGGGGGTCCGCAACTCCATGCGGACCAGAAGAAGAAGTGGCTGGAGAAAGAGGAGCTGCGGCCTCTTCGGGAGGCATGGAGCAGGGGCAGCTATAACTGGATGGGGAGCTGTATGGCGCTCCTGAACTAGACGGGTCAGGGCCTGGACCTGCTGGACCAGTGTGGCGAACGGGTCCTGGGTCACTGGGACAGCTGGTGGCGATGGAGTCTCAGCTGGTGGCGGCGGCGTGCCACGATGCTCATCGGATCGGGTCTCTGGGAGGCGACCTGGTCCTGGGCTTCAGAAGTTGCCCTTCTCCGATTAGCCATTGGAGAGGTTCTCTTCCAGATCGAGATCCTTGTCTCCTTTTTCAAGTTTAACGGGACTTGAGGCCCTTCCTCTAGCGCCAATCTGTTGCCGCTGAAATCTGTCCTCCGGCTCGGGCGCGATCGGGCTGCAGCGTGGGCTCCCTCCTGGGCGGACCTGCAAGACAGTCCTCACGCGAGAGGCGTTGGGGGTGGCCCTCTGCGGAAGACCCTCCGACGCCCAAGTCAGTGGAGACCAGCAATCAACAAATATGGGGAGAAGGATCCCCAGGAAGAGTTCCTCCGAGCTCTCGTGGGAGCTTTCATGGCGGAGTGTGAGAACTGTGAATGAAAAATGGGCGTAGAATAGCCGTACCTGAGAGGCTTGAGGGTGGTAGTATTTATAGGCGGTCACCTGACTTCTTGGACGTGCTCTGGATGAGGTCTGAAAGTTGTTGGGATTCGAAACGGATTCGAATCAGGTTGTTACAGGGCCGGTAGGATCCGTATCTGGTTAGTTAGAGGATCGACGGCTGGGAGGCGGGGAGAGCTGGCCGATGGCTCGAGACTCAGTGGCTGCGTGGTCCCTAGGCCACTATTGTAGGTCCTAGGCCACGTCTTGGCATGATTCCTTGTTTGGAATCTTATTCTGTTACAGTGAATTTGAACTCTCCCGCCAGATTCCGCAGAGGTCCTCGGATTTATGGTCTTTTAAGGTAGCGGAGTCGGAAAGCATGGAGGGAGGCCATAAAAGGTGCCAAGGGGCCAACGTGGCAGCCATAAATGCCTTAATGCATGGAAGAAATAAGGCATTAAATGCCTTAAAGCAGGTGGATGCACATGGCCTTTATGAGGTCATAAATGCCTTGGTGCAAGGACATAGAAACCGAGCTAGCCGAGGCATGTTGGCCGAACTATAATTTGGCCGAGGCTGAGGCTGGCCGAGCTATGTTGGCCGAGCTATGCCGAGCTATGCTGAAGCTGGCTGAGCTATGATGGCCGAGCTATGTTGGCTGAGCTAGCTGGCTGATGCTGAGGCTGAGCTGATGAGCCCGAGCTATGGCCGAGCTATGCTGAAGCTGGCTGAGGCTGAGCCGAGCTATGATGGCCGAGCTATGTTGGCCGAGCTGATGCTGAAGCTGGCTGAGGCTGAGGCTGGCCGAGCTATGAGCTGGCCGAGCTATGTTGGCCGAGCTGAAGCTGCTGAGGCTGGCTGAGGCTGAGCTGGCTGAGCTGAGGCTGAGCTATGATGGCCGAGCTATGTTGGCCGAGCTATGCTGAAGCTGGCTGAGGCTGAGGCTGGCCGAGCTATGATGGCCGAGCTTTGTTGGCCGAGCCATGTTGGTCGAGCCATGCTGAAGCTGGCTGAGGCTGAGGCTAGCCGAGCTATGATGGCTGAGCTATGTTGGCCAAGCTATGCTGAAGCTGGCTGAGGCTGAGGCTGGCCAAGCTATGATGGCCGAGCTATGTTGGTTGAGCTATGCTGAAGCTGGCTGAGGCTGAGGCTGGCCGAGCTATGATGGCCAAGCTATGTTGGCCGAGCCATGTTGGCTGAGCTATGCTGAAGCTGGCTGAGGCTGGGGCTGGCCGAGCTATGATGGCCGAGCTATGTTGGCCGAGCCATGTTGGCTGAGCTATGCTGAAGCTAGCTGAGGCTGAGGCTGGCCGAGCTATGTTGGCGAGCTGTGCTGAAGCTGGCTGAGGCTGAGGCTGGCCGAGCTATGATGGCTGAGCTATGCTGAAGCTGGCTGAGGTTGAGGCTGGCTGAGGCTAAGGCTGGCCGAGCTATGATGGTGAGCTATGCTGAAGCTGGCTGAGGTTGAGGCTGGCCGAGCTATGTTGGCCGAGCTATGCTGAAGCTGGCTGAGGCTGAGGCTGGCCGAGCTATGATGGCCGAGCTATATTGGCCGAGCTATGCTGAAGCTGGCTGAGGCTAAGGTTGGCCGAGCTATGATGGCCGAGCTATGTTGACCGAGCCATGTTGGCCGAGCTTGTTGAAGCTGGCTGAGGCTGAGGCTAGCCCAGCTATGATGGCCGAGCTATGTTGGCTGAGCCATGTTGGCCGAGCTATATTGGCCGAGCCATGTTGAAGCTGGCTGAGGCTGAGGCTGGCCGAGCTATGTTGGCCGAGCTATGCTGAAGCTGGCTAAGGCTGAGGCTGGCCGAGCTAGATGGCCGAGCTATGTTGGCCGAGCCATGTTTTCTCCTTTCTTTTATTCCATGCCAAGTCATTATGACCGTTTCTGCACCATTAATTGCTCCAGCTATTGACTTGGCTGCTAGATATTAGTGAGGTGGCCCTTGGAAGAACCCACGCACGTAACGTGGCCCTTTTTTCCCTCTTGTTATCTTTCTTCATCATGAGGAGACGCTTGTTGCTAGAATGTCGCGCTAGCTAGCCAGCTGGCAAGCAGGGAGTTTGGATCGGACGCGACCCCATCGCCAATATGAGCGAGCAATAATGCAATGACAATTTTACCCCTCAACACTTTGCATTTAGTACATCCTACAAAATGACAATCCTACACCAAATCCTTTTATAATAAGAAAAATATAAGCATGAAGGTAATAAGATCCACAAGTTCAAGTTTGGCATTGTAGAGTTTTCTACATTAGTTGAAATTATAATCAAACTGAAAAAGGGTTCACAAATAATGAGCAGGTTTCTAGGGATGAAGGATGAACTAGATGGCAATCTTTGCTGCAACAATAAGGTTTCTCCATGGAATCATGGATTTGAAACATGATAATAGTCTCTCCATCCACTAGAGTAAGGCTGCATACGTCTGACCCTAATCAAACCCACAATGATGAAATCCTCATGATCCAAGCTGCCCTTTTCATGAAGGATTATTTAAAGAAAATAATGCTAAGGACTAATTTGGGTTTAAAGGGTTTAATTCTGCCCCTTTTCTCTCTTTTTTTTTCATGTGAAAGTTAAGGCAATAATTACATGCTTGAAATTTATAGAGCGATTGAGATTTCATTCAATAAGTGAACTCTTAATAACCAAAGAAATGAAGTCAAAGTGTCTATTGAGTAGAGTTACTCGAACCATTCTAAACTAGGTGGTTCCTAGAA
>UESW01002593.1:39212-68267 GCA_900491605.1 Calamus simplicifolius
GTGAAGAAGACTGTGAGGCGTCCCGCTCGCGAACCCTCTCCGAGCATGGATTCCACCTCATCCTCTTCAACTCCGAGTGCTTCTCCTACTACGGCCACATCTCAGGTAGACCGTCTAGCCGATAGAGTGATTACAACCGGGAGAAAGGTTGATTTTGAATTATTTGAGGCAGAAGGTTTTCTTGTGGGGAGGCAGTTAATTGAAATGGGATGGGAGAAGATATGTTCTTTAGATTGTCCAACCTACCCAGCCCTAGTTAAAGAATTTTATAAAAATCTGTCAAGAGGAGACAATGGATTAGTCAGCATCATTAGAGGAAATAGAATAAATGTGACAGTGGATTTACTCTCAAGATTGTTGGAACTTCCAGTGTCTGGTACTTCTACTTTTTCATCTGATGATAGGAGCCCAGCTCTATCAAGATTGCTTAAATAAAGAAATTGTTGGTTTTGAAGAAGTCTATGCAAATCAACTATCCTTGGAATTAAGACTTCTCCATAACATTTGTAGTAGGATTCTATTCCCTAAGATTGGGAGATTTGATTATGTTTCTGAGAGAGATATCTTTGTAATGGATGCTATAGTGACTGGAAGACCTATCAATCTTCCGAGCATGATATTATGGTACATTGCTGACTGTGGGAGCAAGAGGAAATCTAGTCTACCCTATGGCATGATACTAACTAAGATCTTTCAAAGCCAAGGGATAATCATTTCCGATAGTGAGCCAATGAGAAATTTAAGACACACTGATTACTATAGTTTGGCCACTATTCATAGAATGGGATTTGTGAAGAAGGATGGCAGATGGGAAAGGAAAAGTATGTTGGAAGATAGAGCCGCGGATGTTGAGGCACCTGGACCGTCAGTTAGACATTCATCTCCTGTACCTCCGAGCTCTTCTGTTCCTGTTCCGGCCCCTTCTCCTGCTCCGATGGTTGATCAGTCATCTTCTTCATCTGTCGGTTTTTCAGATCTTCAGTTAATGCAGCTTAAGAGTCTTCTTGATGATCAGGCGGATAAATTGAAGACAGAGTTTGACAACAAATTTATGAATCTTAAAGAAACTCTTTATTCATTAGATGATCGGATCACCAAGATTGAATCAACTCTTAGCACTTCTACTGAGTCTTTAAGTGGTGATCTAAAGAATATTTTTGAAGAACTTAAAGACATCTGTGGAGATGGTGAGACCTATGCAAAGTGCAATGCTGAACTTCAAGACAAGATTTTAACTGCTTGTACTTTTGTAGATGAAAGACTGAAAGATTATGTTAAGATTCAAACTGACGGAATGAAGAATATTATAGATCACTTAACAAGGATTGTAAGGACACATTTTTGATGTAATAGATGCTTAGTCTTTGCAATGTAATGAAATTTATATTATGTTTTACATTTTGATACAATGATGTAATGAAAAGTCAGTTTTGAATGCTCAATGTAATCTGAGTTTGAATGTACTTCTCCTATTATCAATGAATCTCAGATCTTGTTAAAACATATCTTAAATCATGAATGTGATTATGTTTGATGCTTCTCTACCTTTTTGTTGATAACAAAAAAGGGGAGAGTTTTATATACATAACTGTATATGCATGGGGAAATTAAACGAATGTTATTATATATGCATATAATAAATGAATGAATGAGATAAAAGGAAGTAATAATTAAACATTACACATACAGTGAATGAATGAAAAAGCAATTTAGATGAAAAGGCTGTATTTTGACATTAAATTGTATAAGCTTAAATTGAATGAATGGAATATTTATTTGAGTTTCATAGGGGGAGCTACCTCATTCAGGGGGAGCCTAACTATGAAAATAAAATAAATTCTTTAATCAATCATGCATATACTCAATGTTTTTGTCATCATCAAAAAGGGGGAGATTGTTGAGAAATTGTTGCCCCAATCTTATTGATTTTGATGATTACCAAAAGCCATGAGTATATTAAAAGATGCAATGAATTTATTTACATGAGCAATGAATTTATTTAGAATAATCAATGAGTATGTTAAGTATGACTTTAATCAATTTGAAAGTAACTTCAAGCTCCATGTTTAAGCTTTCAAAAAGAAATTTTTATACTTCATATCTCAATCAATGAGTTTTTGGAACATTTCTTGAATTGATTCCTAATGACAATTTTATTGTATTCAAGTCAAAAATTGATTTAAAATGAATCTGGAACGAATTTCAAGTCAATCAGAAAATTCTCTGATTTTTGATACGTTCCGGAGCCGACTCTAGAGTTTCAGAGTCGACTCCACTCAGTATACAGAGATGTCTGTTTGTCTCGAGTCGACCCTGTGATTTCTCGAGTCGACCCCCGATTTTGTCGAGCCGACTCCATGACTGTGTGAGTCGACTCCGCTCAGACACCAGAGAATTATTTTTCTGAGCACTTCTCGAGTCGACCCCTTGCTTTTCATGAGTCGACCCCCGACTGTCAGGAGTCGACACCTTATTTTCGATGAGTCGACCCTTTAACTTTCTGAATATTTCTATTTTTGGTATCGCGTCTTCGAGCCGACTCGCCTAAAGCTGGAGTTGACTCCAACAAATCTGGGCATGATTTTTCTGAATGCCAACTCAGCGTCAACGTAAGATTTTTCAATAACGGCTAGATTTCTTTGTGTCTAACGACTATATTTTTGCAGAGTCTATAAATAGAGAGGCCGTTTTCAAATCAAAGAGAGAAAAATACAAATCAAGAGAGAAAAAGAAAAATCTTTCAGAAAAAGAAGAAAATAGAGCGTCATTTGAAAAATCCAAGATTCAAAAATAGAGTGAAAGAAAAGGCGTGAAATCAAAGGAGACTTCATCTGTGCTCAAGTTCATCAATCCAAGAAAAGTCTAGAAGAAAATCCAAGAGCCATTCAAGAGCAAATCAAGAGATTTTCAACATTCAAAGAGAGGAAGAAAAAGCTCAAATCAACTCCAACATTCAATCCGTGAAGAATCTGAGCTGAGGCCTGATTCCACACTTCAAAGGAGTTGAGGAAGAGAAGAAAAGAAGAAAAGCCTGCACTCAAATCAAATCTAAACAGGCTCTTCTAAACCTTGCTTTTATTTTGAAATATCTGCTCTAAAGGAGCTGTTCTGTATTAAACTTACATTTTTATCTTGTGATTTACTAATTCAATCAGAGGGTTGAATTAGTGGAGGTTGTACACCTCTTCACAAGCTAAGGATTAGCTTGTGTGTTGGGTTTTGTGCTGGTAAGCCCGTGTAAAACCGGCTGGGTTCGTTGTGATCCTGAGAAAACAACAAGTTTGGGTTGTAAGCTTGTAAAATAACTCGACTGTAATCGAGGTAATTATAGTGTGGACCCAAGTGGAGCTTGGGAGTGGACGTAGGTATTGGATACACCGAACCACTATAAAATTTCTGTGTTTGCCGTGCTTATTTATCTCTCTCTTGCTATCGTGCTTTAACTTGAATTAATTGTTTGCATCATCTCATCAATAGTTTAAATTATATTAAAAGGCTTAATTTTTAAAAGAATCCAATTCACCCCCCCCTCTTGGGTTGCCATCTGGGCCAACAGTATATTGTTCAAACCGACCGAAACTGAAGGATTTCCGAACAATCCCCAAGCTTCGACCGGTTCGAACAATATACGTCACGCAATATCGTCAGCGGGTACATATTCCGTGCCTTTAGTGATCTCTAAAGGCTCGACAAGCCCTACACAGCCGCCTATGAGCCTCGGACAAAGTCGGGGAGCATCTCCTACTACTAAATCCTCGGGCCAACCGAGCGATATTCCTGCACCTTAGTCGCACCTAATGTTTGAATCCTCAGCCAAGCGAACGAAGTCTCCGTGCTTTAACCATGACCTAAAGCCTCGATTAAGCCGAGCGACTTCTTACATACTCCAAGATAACGGGAACATCTCCCGGTACTTCGGCAGAGGTGAAAGACCTCCTTCTACCCAACGATAAAGATGTACGAGCTGTCTCTTTCCGAAGAAACACATGTCTCGTTCCACAAACGAGACTATGTTTTACCGCATGAGTCCACGGGACCGCCCAGGTCTCCCTTTGGCTCGAACAGGACAAACGGCCCCCCCTTTTTATGAGGACCGAACGTCGATCTTAGCAAGAAACAAAAGTTGCTAAAAAGAACCTCCCTTTCTGTTCATTATAAAGAAAAAGACAAGGAGAAAAAGTAAAAGTAAAAATAGCCTTCACAGAGGCTTACTGTCTCCCTCAGGAGCTGTCGGGTCCTCCCTATGCCGAGCCAGCTCGGCGACTTGCTGATGGAGGGACGCTATCACTCCCTCCTGCCGGTCAATTACCTGGCGAAGAGCCTTGGCCTCCCTTGTCGAGATGGCAAGAAATTCCTTGACCATCTTTTGGAACTGCTCATGGCCCGCTAAAGCTGACACTAAGGCCATCCCATCGATGGTCACAAAAAAGCGACTCCCCTGGAAGTCCCTGCGGCCGTTGCTGCCGCCGCTCGGCTCTTCAGTCGATTGCCCTTCACCGTGGGAGGCCATACCTCTCTCAGGAGCTATCAAAAGACTAACTGAGAGGATGACAAACACTGACATCCCTCTCATCAATATTTATATCGCCCTGGCGAGTATTTCGATCAGTCGAGTCATTAATCCCAACCCGAGGAATTTGCCACATGTCGTCGCTTCGGCTGGCACCTACGGAAAGCGAAGAGTCGCACCCCCTCCCGAGGAGGATCGATAAGCATCGGTGGCACGCCCAGAATTCCCCTCCTCTCTAGGGACCAGGCTCCCCCCAGTTTGCCGACCCTCATGAAATAAATGTTCTTGAAAATCCACTAGACTCCCTCGAATTGGGCATCCTCGGAAAGGTGCAAAGAAATAAAGTGCGCCAGCAATCAACATTAACTCGCCTCGCTCGAGGGCGACCGAGTCATAACTCCGAATGCCCCCATGCGTCGCTCGTTTACATCAGAATCTATATTCACCACAAGAACCAAACATAATGTCATCATTCTCGGTAACGACCGAGCTATCTGCATCGAATCTCCATGCCTCGACTTGGCCGAGCTATGAGTCGAAATAGCATGTTGCAGCCGATCCAAACGGTTTTCCCCTCGTGCACTTGCTCACACACTCTCTCTCCCTCTCTCTGCCTTTGCTTGCGCCATTGCCGCTCCACTCAGAGCCCTTGAAGGAAACTCTTCGGCGAGAGCCTTCTCATTTCTGTCGACTATTGATCTCCACTGATTTGAGCATCGGAGGGTCTTCCGCAGAGGGCCACCCCCAACGCCTTCTTGCGTGAGGACTGTCTTGTAGGTCCGCCCAGAAGGAAGCCCATCTCGAAGCCCTCTTCGTGCCCGATTCGGAAGACGGATTTCAGCAGCAATAGGTACATAGGCAAGGTTGAACCACTCCAACCAACTTGTACTGCCTTGGTACCAGTGTACTGAACTATATTGAAACACTCGGTTGAGCTTGGTACATGTTGGATGAAGGTGGGGAGCTTCCCAATTCAATATTAAACACACCGAACTTAATAGTACCAGCCCATAAGCAGTACCCATTATGGCAGACCTTACTATTGAGTAACACTTTCTAAGATTTGGAGAGGGTTTCAACGTATTGAATAAAAGGATAACAAAGAAACAGCGAAAGAAATTAGCAAAAACTAGTGCAAACATTTAAGAAACAAAGACAAAAATAAGATTATAGATCAGTAATATTGTAACATCTTTTAGATAGAATAATAAATGAAGTCATTTATCCAAAAATAGAAGTAGCATCAACCAAGGACAATTGAAAAAAAAGGACAACTTAGTTTAAATATTTGTGATGTAGACCTAGGGATGCACCAATGCAAAAGAGTAAGTTAATATGTATAAAAGAAAAAAGAGGTACACTTAGGCCAAATTTTTATTTGGAAGTGATATAGAAAGATTTAATGATAACAATCCTTGGTTATAAACAGGCTAAAATGTTTGACAACTATGCTACAAAGCACTCCAGCTGTGGTTGGGTCCACCACAAAGGCATTTGATGATAACAATCCTTAGTTATAAACAGGCTAAAATGTGGAATATTAGGCATGTATGTTGGCCCAAGTGGCATGAATATGAGGCCCAAAACAAAATTATGACGTGATGCATAGTTATAAACAGAGCTAAAAATTCAACAAGGTTGATTTTTGAGTGTTTTGTTAAAAAATAGTAGCTTAAAATACTAAAATGGTTTTTTATTGGATAGATAAACTTAATTATGGGAGACACAAATTTGTGCATGTATTTTGAATGTTCTATATTTGAGATAAATGGTAGATTTGTTTACTGCAATGACATCATTGATATTTGAAAGTAGTTTGTAAGGAACCAAGGTGTTCAGTTTTAGTGTCATACCACATACCAATAATCGCACATGGCACACCTCTGAAGGTGAGATAGCAGCAGTACTATGCATTGCTACCATGGCACATGGAACGCCTCTGAAGGTGAGACAGCAGCAGTACCGATATGGTTTTGATATTCAATTAGATAATGATGTAGGATAATTTGTTAAATCAATATGATGTTGCTACATGGAAAGATCATATGATAGAATCCATAAACAAAAATCATATGGTAGACACCTAATGATCCAGATCACCTTATAACTACTCAAGCCATATTAAGAAATCAATTAACCAATTTACATCCTGTTAACCCAATCAAGATCAAGAAATCATTTGGGCCCTTCATTATAAAAAGCCCAACCCATGATAAACCCAACTTGGGCATCTATAAATAGAGGACCAAGGCCTACTTTCTATCTCTTTTTTTTACTCTCTTTTTTTTCTACTTACAATTTTCTTGGTCCTCGTTACTGACTTGAGCACTGGAAAGTTCACCCAAAGGAAACTTCAAGGCCTCTAATGCTATTCTTGAGCACAGGTTACCAAGAAGAGGATTGGTGACTCATCTTTGGGCTGAGTTCATGCGCTATCAAGTTCTCACCAAACAAATCTGATCCATTGTACAAAGGCCAACAGTACAAATCGAATCGGTTCAAACCAAGTAGAACCATCTTATGCAATTTGGTTTCGAGCAATAGAAGGGCAAAAAGAGAGCAGAATTGACTTCCTATCTTGATACGAAGTGCATGCCATATTATACTGAAAGAATAATAAACAATATGGTTCTTAGAACCAGTCTTGTAGATCTTGATTTTGATTGATGTATCCATTGCATTGATGTCTCACACACCAGGTTAGGCATCCACCATCAGCTATGTTTCTTCTCTCTTTTTTTTTAACTTCAATTCTTCTCTATCTTACTAAAGTTGAGTAGAAAGCCATCATTCCCGTATGTAGAATATATAAGCCAAAAGAGAGAAATATTGATTTCCTGTCTCGATACTAAGTGCAAAGCACAATATACTAAAAGAATAATAAACCAATATGGTTCTTGGCACAAGTCTTGTATATCTTGGTCTTGATTGATGTATCCATTGAATTGGTCAATAGCCCTTATAAATGCTTCTAACCGTTCTTACAGATTTATTAATATAATTACAAAAAACAAAATGGGAAGGGACAATTTCTTCTAAGAACAAGGGCTCTTTTAACTAGACGATAAAAGAGAGACTCCTTCCTTGAGCAAAATCTATAATAAAAGAAATAAATAATAAATAAGTTACATAATTCATAGCCCATCAAATACAATTCTTAAAACTTAACACTAAATAACTTTGATATTTCTAAGCCAATCTATTCTAGGAAAAAAGTTTCCTTAAAATTTTCTGCTTAATATAGAACAGAAAAAACCAACCTTAAAGGAGCCCTAATATCAATCTCAAATTAAACAAAAAAAAAAAAAAAAAATTAGACTACAAAACCAATCAGTCCACTGAAGAATAGTATTTAAGTAGGAAAACCTTGAAATATAAAACAGAATGCATCTAAAACAAAAATAAGGGAAGAGTCATTGTTCCCTTGAAATTGTTGAGCCCTAGTGACCAATACTACATAAAGGCAAAATAGAAGGACTTCATACCATTTATATCTAAGTCAATGCAATAGGTATAAGGCCACTTTAGAATCTTGAGAGCATCCCCAATGTCCAGATAATACATGCATCAACACATGCATGCATACTTATATTCCCCACCAGATTAGGTCTGGCCCATTTTAAGCTAAGACTTAGATACAGCAAAGTCTCGCACACCAGGTTAGCCATCCACCATCAGTTGTGTTTCTTTTTTTTTTTTTTGTTTCCAATTTCAAAGTCTTCTCTGTCTTACTAAAGTAGAGTAGAAAGCCATCATGCACATGTGCAGAATGAGGCCAGGACCATGCTTCCAAACACAAGACATTGTTTCACACTTGATCACAAAAAAACAAACAGATTAACTTTTATTGTCGTTTTCGAGAATGTGAATGTAGACTAGTTCATGCATACAGCTATGCGCCAGATTTTAGGGCCTCATACACATCTAGAACCAATGTTTCTGCAGCGTTGGTAATGTCCAATTCCTGGTGCCTACACTCAGTCTGAGAGGCATATTGAGTTCTGTTTTTTTTTTTTCCCCAAAGCATAAGTTTGTATGCCTGGTATAGACCATACAGTCCAGTACCAGACAACATGCCTAGAACAAATGATATTTTAACCAAGCAGCCTTAACAACATTGGCAAATGAATGATTTGATACTGCAAACAACGTACCTCAACAGTCTGACACACATGGTTTTTTCACAGCTGAACAAATGTTTGGGCTTGAAGTAACAAAAATCTGCTTTAAGAAATTTCTTGAGCTTATCTCAGAGTCTTCACCACACACATCCATCCTTGATGCAACTTTAGATAAACCATTTCTTCTTGGACCAAATCCTTCAGAAGATAAATGATGCTGCTGTTCTTTTTGAATGACTTCATTGTTAACACAGTAGTTTTCCCCGTTCCTGACCTCCCCAAGACGAAGCTACTATAAGGAAAATGAATAATCTCCTCCTCTTCATCAGTTAGTTTAAATGGAATATCCATCTCAGATCCATCATTTGCAATTAGCAAGTGTTTCACTATTCCAGATGATAAGGAGAAAAACTTCATCAGCAGAAGACTCTCATTGACCTTGGAATTCTCCATAAAATTTGTAGAATCCATGCCCTCAGTAAATGCCTTGTTCACAGATTCAGAATTACGTAATTTCTTAAAGCGCATCACATCATGACCCACATTCCATCTGAAAGGAACTTCAAGTTTCCTAATGCATGCAAACAAGAAGAAAATACTAATTTTTTAAACAAGTATATTACCATAATTTTTTGTTTAAAAAAAAAGTATTACCATACAAGATGAACAGTCACACAAAAAAGTTCATTAAACAACGCAAGCAGATTAAATTTCAACTGGGAGTTTCTCAAACCTATAAGCTTATTGACGCTGTATAATAATTAAACAAACATGAAAAACAAACAAAAACCTTTTTAATATAAGAGTAGAACTAAGATGCAACTGTTAATAATTATACACAATTATGATCATCCATGTTAATATATAAATCTTTTTATTACAACACAATTAGGATCAAGTGTTACCCTGCATGACTTATGATGTTATGTTGCCACAATTAAAACCAAAGAAAACAACCTAAATACCACCATAGCCAAACTATTTAAAATAGTAAAACAAATAAATATGCATAAATACATACATACACTGTGTATATATACTCCAAATATTATTTTTTTAAAAAGTGGTAAAAAATGTACTAGCATTATAACATACAAAAGGATGTTGGCCATTATTCACAAAAAGATATTCCAGTAAAAAGCATCCCAGAAATAAAATAGCAAATAAATGGTGACAGATTGAATGGTAAATAAAATTATATTTTAAATCAACAATTAAAAAGTATCCAGGAACCAAATAATCATGATTCTAGCATGTGATGGGATGAAAACAGCAAATATGTGAGATTAATTCATTGGTACATAATAACTCGAATATCAATTCAACAAAATATAAAATTCTTTATAAAGAATCAGAAAAAAAGGAACAGAATGAGACTATCTATACCCCTCGAGTTGTTTAGTTTTGCAGTGATCTACATAATTGTTAGTGTAGAAAGAGAATATGTTGTCGAGACACTTCACAAGTTCTTCAGTTTCCTCTATTGGAAGAAGGTCCCAAACCTTAGAACCTGGATGTATCTTTCATGCTTCATAATGTCTACACTCCATGTAAGATATAGTTCATTGAACCTGTAGACTCTTGTAAGTTGATGAGAATCAGTTAAATCAAGATTCCTAATTCTTGGTCGCCAACCATCAGCATGTTTCAACAACAGTTCGATCATATCCTTCTTGATCTGATGTGACTTTAACTTTGCAAACGATTTTTCTGAAACTTTCGCTAAAAAGAACCTGTTTAGTGAAAAACGGGTAAAAGAAAAAGGAAAGAAAGGTAAACATGAGAAGCACAATCAAAAAAATGATGTTATGTAGACCTCAGCTTAAGAAAATGAGAGAGTGATTGAATATTAAGAAACTGCAAACTAGATAGCCAAAAGCAAAACAAACATCAACAGAAAAGGTATTTACATCAGGCAAAGAAACATAATCAAATGCATACCAGCAAATGCATGTATATAATGAGTTGGAGAGAAATGGTTTAGGGCAAATCAGTGCCACGTTTGGTTTCTGCCCTAGGACTCAACTGTTTACATGACTGCATTGTGACAACCTTGCTCCTCAAATGCTTGCATAGCAGAAGAGAAAGTACAGAGTGGCAGAACTGCAGTAGTAAAATAGAATATGAATATTTATTCAGCTGATTTAGAAATATGATACGGTTCCAATATACCCTTCCAGTTGTCCTTGTTACTATGAACAAGCTCAAACAACTCTTGGAAATCAAAGAATGTTACAATTAAAACTAGAGGGAACTTTCTACGGTCTACCCTACCTTGCAGCAAAGGAAAAATGATAAAATACCAAAGCAAGAAAGTTTCAAGCTTATGTAAATATCTTCAGAGACTAAACAAGGAATATTTACTCTTAGTTGACTACATATGTGAATTTGACCACCAAGGCATGTTCCTGAAATGTATCTCTAAATGGGCTAGAACTATATGTTTTATTTACTTAACTTCCATAGTGATTTCTAGAGATTTGCCTTAGGAAGTCTTCAAGAAATAATTTGCATGCAAGTCCTCATTCAATATTAAAGGACGATCTTCACAACGAATAAAAGATACATGAAAGACAAATTAAGTATTAAAGGCTACACGTACATTATGAAGCAAATATCAGACAAAGGACGTATCACATGAAGATCAATTGCATGGAGTTTGCGAACAAAGGTTAACTATGAGAAGAACCTTTAAATAAATATGTGCAAAAAGATATATATATATATATATATATTGATTTGTGACCATGGTTTTCGAAAATTGTTAGACCCATTGTATGCCAAACCATCCCAAACTAGGCAATTCGGGGCTAATTGAATTGAACCGGTCAGAAATTGAGAAAGTTCAGCCTCTCGGTTCGGTATGGAGGGCAAATCAACCCTATATCGATGTTCCGAATTGAACTGAGCCATCCAGTTCAATCCAATTGAAGCGGTTCACTTCAGTCGGGCTTAGTCACATTTCAGCTGCATGGTTTTGCATGGGGATATGGAGCGGATAAAAATTATTGAGCCACTTACTTAGTAGAATGAAACCAATTGATCTTCCTATTTCTGTGCATTATATGCTGCAATTTAGACTCCTATCATTCTAATGTCACTGCATGACCATAAAATAATGACTTAGAATGAAATAAGCTAATGAAAGTTGTTTACATGTAAATTCATTATAAATTTTAAATTTAAATTATTCCAATATATAATTACATCTTCTATAAATATGAAGCAATACTCATGTGGTCTACTCAATTTGAAAGAAAGACTCATTCCTAATTTTACCTTCTCTGCAGTTTCTCCTATCACTTATGGGCGATGCTTTCAACATACCAAGCTGTCATGCTGGCCAAATCATCTATTTTGCGGACAAGAAGTATAAGAGCAGGAAGGCTAGGACTTGATAGAGGGGCATAGGAAAAGAAATATCATCTAGACAATCCTCTTAGAGAAAA
Source organism: Calamus simplicifolius (assembly GCA_900491605.1). Taxonomy (NCBI): domain Eukaryota; kingdom Viridiplantae; phylum Streptophyta; class Magnoliopsida; order Arecales; family Arecaceae; genus Calamus; species Calamus simplicifolius. The sequence goes on from UESW01002593.1 coordinate 51,293, forward strand.
TTTTATTTTGAAGTTAGCAAACGAAGGATTCCAACTTGATGGAGAATGGACTGGGGCCTTGGACTTGGTATATACACCCAAGCTTGCAGTGAACATACTTCTTTCCCTCTCTAGGGTTAGCATGAGATTAAGAAATATCATCTATCATAAAAGGGTTGGCCTACCACAAACCTGGACACAAATGTCACATGAAATAGGCTAATGACAATATGATACAAGTGAAAACCAGCTATCATAAACAAGACTCACCGAGTGAAGAAAGATAAAATCGACAAAAAAATAAGTACACTTCTTGGGATGAAGGAATAGAGAGTTAAAACTTGGAAAGCCTATCTTGATTGCGATTTATATGGAAAAATATCCATGACATCAGCAACAATTCATCCACAACATCATGAAAATTTTTTTGCCCTATAATATTAGAGATTTGAATATATATATATATATATATATATTTGATGGTGTAATTAGTACATGTGTGAGTGTCTTGTTTATTTGTTGGAAATTTTAATAATACAATTTCCAATCACCCTTTATATTCTATATGCTTCAACATTATTTTGAAAAATAACTTCAATTTTTGTGCAAACATCACGAATAAGGAGTCAAAAATTTACGGATACTAGAAAACTTTCACTTTGTAAAAGAAATCAAAATAAAAGTACCTTCCATTTAGCACCCCTAACCAAAGTTGTCAATTCGTTCCGTTTCGGTCGAGACGTTTCGTTTCGGTAGCTTATCCGAAAAGATGAGCACTACGTTCCGTTTTGGAAGATTTTTTGGTCATTTCGGTGCGTTTCAGCCATTTTCGGCTGTTTCGGTATATTTCGGCCGTTTCGGCAAAATATGTTTCGAAGACCAATTTATAAATTATTAAACCTTTCAGAACCATTTTAAAATATATATATATAATATCAAAAAAAATCCTAGTTACCCTATCTCTACGGCCGCATCTCTTAAAAACTCAAACTCTTTATTTTATGTGTTATTATTATTTATGAAGAATATAATTATGAATAATTTTATTTTATATATATATATATATATATATATATATATATATATATATATATATATATATATATTATATATATATATATATATTCCGAAACGAGCATCGAAACAGTCCGATACCGAATATTTCGTTTCATATGCTAAACCGAAACATAATCCGAACGAAATTGATAACTTTGCCCCTAACAAGTATTGAGTTAGAATTGAGCAAATCATCTATATGATGATCTTTATTAGCATTCAAATATCTTCTACCAGGACCTTGTCTTGATCAGCTTCAAAGTAACATCCACGATTCTTTGCACTACAAACCAGAGCCTCCCATACAAAGTGACAATTCACTAAAGTTTCACCATTACCAACATTAATAGGCAGTGTCTGAAACAGAAAGACAAGTGCAACTCTTCGAGTTATTGCATATGAAAACTCTGAAAAAATGTAAGTTGAATTTTATACTAAAAGACAAAAGAACAAATGAAATAAGTATTTAAAAACTAGTCCACACCTGGCCCTTGTTAGAGCCACATTTGCACTTTGTGGATTGGGGAGAAAACCTATTGAACTGCCATTATTGATACAACCATAGAAATTATCATACATCTTCCTCACCACCTTGAAATCCATCTATAGATCTCGCCTTCACAGTGATATTACCTTTCTGCTTACAAATCCCACCAAGTTTCTCTTGGATTGCAGAAACCTGTGCAGGGTAAGGAGATACAATCTCAATGCTAACCTTTCTTCAAAGGGAAGAGCTGCAAAATCACAAAACAACATGGTAAAGTCTTCAAAGCATTAAATGTGCAAAAAGGATAAACCCATTATCACAAATAAAAAATTCTCACAAGAACAAATAGCATGAAATCTCCAAAATAACATTAATTCATCTAGGAATTGAAGAAAATCTGCCTTTAAAACACAACATCCTAAAATTCTAAGTGAAATCAACATTATTATTTCAAATGAGTGAACATTATTATTTCTTCTTCTATAGATCACAATTTAATCAAGGTTTTCTCAGTTTTACCAATCCTTATACCTAAACCAAGAATAACGGCTTTTTTAGTTATTAAAAAATGATTGATATGGAGGATGAAGGTGATTAAAAATTTTAGGCATTTTTATTATAGCTTGATAGAAATTTGAAATCACAAACTCAATGCTAGAACCATTGCAAACACCATTCATGGATAAAAAAAAAAAGTTAGATATCTTTAGAAATAGTTTGGAGAACACTTACAGGTGTTAATTTGGTATGAGGTGATCAGCCAAAGATTACTAGTGATACTGTGAAGGTCGGATCACCATATTTGGTTACACCTTAATGATACTATATGGTGGTGATCCCACATTAATCCTACCTTTAGAATCATCATCCAACTTATGATCCCATACCTAGTACATATTTTTCCAGAAAGGTTTGAAATATCTCCTTTCTTGAAACAAAATGACTAGAACTTTTAAAGAACCATGGTTGTAAAGTGCATTATAATTGAAAGAAAACAATTTTGTGAGAGGTGATTTTAGTACGAACTTCATTTTGTGTCAGCTCACTAAGAATGACAATGAAAATTGTTATGGGAAGAATTTAGGAATTGGAATTCTGAATTTTAAGATAAAAAACAGGAGTATTCTGAGGGCTATTAGATTAGTTTGTAATTCAGAAACTAAAGGACAAACAAATTAGCAACTCAATTAGTAAAGAAGTTTTAACTCCAGACCTTGAAACTTGTGATAATGCCAAATAATGGTATATCAAAATTTAGCAAAAATCAAACAAGAAATAATCAGGGGAGCACAAGTGCATATAAAGTCTTGGCAGTTCTTGCGAGTTTTGTAAAGACATCATTTCTAATAACAAATGCCCGATTGAACACTTTGTAGTTGCCACTAATTTCAAAAATAGAAGTGTATATATCAGACCACATAAACAATAAAACATTACAAGAGGATAGCAATCAGATACACTCATGCTTCCTAATATGAAACAGAATTCCAAATGCTAGTTTGGCCAAATATCAAACACAGACCAAGAGCTTCTCCAAAAAAATATTTTTCTATGCGAAATTAAACGCAAATTTTGAACGAACTAAAAATAATGGAACTAAAATGGACAACTCTATTGGAATGATAATAAGAATAAAATCTCAGAAAAACCACTGCCATATGTTAACAGAAATTCTTGACACCAAATTGCTTGAAAATGTCAACATACAAAGTAAAATTATAATCTGACAAATTGTAGATTGAAAAAAAAAATACTAATAGGAACTAAAAATAAATTTGCTGAGGCAATATGTGAGAAATGCACCTTTATAGAAACTCTTGACAAGTTGCAGAACAACACCAACCTCAACCATATTCCTTGGACTATGATGACTGAAAGCGTCTACTTCTTCCAGACCATCAGTGACATTTATGAATGAAAAGGGCCGAAACATACTTCCTGGAGGCAAGTGCTTTTCATAAGATTTTGTTCTGACATTTGGACCATCCAATATTTTGCCGGAATAGAACTCAACATTTGGAAATAAGCATATTGATGGATGCATTCTGTATTGAATTTCAAGGACGTGCTTCGAGATTCCTAAAGAGCTCAACCTCTGAAACAGACTCCGTCCCAAACCAGCTGCTTCAGAATCCTAGTAGTGAGAGATGCCAAAAACATAAAAATGCCTGGCCAAAACTACATGGTAATCATTCTTTAATTAGATAATGAAACTAAGTTGATACCTTGCTTTGAACCACTTAAGTGAACTGATTTTCATCACCTATAAGTACTGCATGCTTGAGGCCCCAAAGCCGTAAGGTATAATTGATTCACATTCTTTCAATTGGGAATCTTCATCAATAATTATCAAATCCAGAGGTTGCATTCGATCCGAATATAATCAAAAAAGTAGTTGCTATACAGAAAATGAGGGAAGCATTTTGCAAACAAAAATCCCGAATCAGATTTTTCTCATGAAAAGAAGGAATGACAATGTTATCTTGAACAGCTTTCAATAAATTAAGACATTTGCTTCTGGCTTTGCAAATTTGAATAGGCAAAGAGCTTTCACATTGCCAACTTTGAAGCCTAACCACAGATAAAATATTTGCATTTCTATTTTCTTCCAGCTGCTTGAAAATTTCTTGCAATTCATTGTCAAGAGCAGACGCTTTGGAAAGCAATTTTTTGAAATTTCCAAGTTCATTTAACAGTGTAATCAAATCCTTGAATTCTTTTCTTGAATAAATGATGTGGCTAGATGGGTGCATACATTTTTAGTGCATGTCTCTAAGGATGAAAATAGGACTCTGTATCTTTTTTGAAAAAAACTCCAGGAATGTTAAAGTACCCATGTTCTCCTTGTGATAATGAGAGCAACATGGTTTAGAAAAATCTATCATTGATGTAGCATGATGGTGCCACCCAGATGATGGATCAAAACATTCTACAAGCCTATCTACCCGATAGTCAAGAAAAACTTCACAAAGATCAGCATCAATCTTCAGGTGATTTACATGTTCAAACAAGAGAATATCTCCCAGTTGATATAGTGGTGTTCCTCTGGTGCTTCGGTTATTCTTCTTAACAACGTTTAGAAGGCGAGAAGTCACCTCCAATACTGCAACACAAGTTGGTGTGCAAGTAAGTACTTTACATTTCATTTTCAAAAGTGCCCAAAGCAATTCACTGACATTCTAGTTTTTCCAGTTCCTGGTGGCCCCCAAATAAGTTTGACTGAACACTTATGAGTGCATTGCATTGCTGAAATAGATCCTAATATTGCACTAATCTGCGAATCATTCAGCTCAGAAGCTCCATCTAGATGCATATTATTTTTGCTTCCTGAAGAGCATGAGCCACAAGCATCACCAACCTGTCAGATCACAGAGATGATATGAACCCAAAAATGAAAAATGTAAGAAAATCTAAAATTAATTAATCTGTAGGTGTCTTCAGTTGACTAAGTTATTCAGTGGATGTTACTTAGTTACTTGTGTTTCTTGATCTTATCTTGAGAATGAACAAGCAAATGAAAGCAATTATCTCACCCTAACCCCGTACCCAAATAAAAAGATTTGTTTTCTTTTGCTTCTGTTTTTACCTCACAAAGGAAGAGTTTGCACCAAACTGCAGCCCCTGCCCTCCCTGCTAGGTGGCTTTTTATTGCTAATGGTAGGAAGGTCACAAGAATTCAATAGATGAAACCTTTCAATTGCTAAAAGAGATGCCAGTCAAAGATTCATCAGTCTGTTTATGATAGATGAGAGCTTAACCAAGCTAATTCCACACAATCATGACGTGTTTATAGTAAATAGGTTAAATTACATGCCGAGGAATGAGGGGAAAGGACATCTTTGATGATGCTCAAATTTCCAGTCACACAACTACCCACGCCAAGAGCTTTCCAAATCTGGTATTCAGTAGTTATGTTTCGCAGGAAAATAAGAAAAAGAGACCTTTTCAAACCATCATCAAATTCAATATGCTTTGATGTTCTGACTTTAAAATCTGTTGTTGACATACCATCCTCCTCAACTTTAATGACTGAACAGAGATTGAATGTACTCCCATATCTGTTGAGATCTGAAACAGCTTCTGGTTTGACATTCAAAAGAATGAAAATGTCATAAGGAATCGGTTTATGAATTTCTTTGCAGCCATTAACATTTCATTCTTCCAGCAGCAAACTCTCATGTTATACAATTTTCCAAAAGGCTTTTCTTCTTCTATAGATACTATTTCAGAATAAGGTGCATCTAAAATGGTTTCCATGCTTGAATGAAAAACAGCTCTTGTTTCTTCCAGCAAAGGAAAAACATAGGACCACATATAAGAGTCGACGATGGAAAGGTTCTGGAATCTTCACAATCTGAAAGACAAAAAAAAAAAAAAAACAAGGAGCTAGTAAGCAATATTTCAATAGAAAGATACAAAACAAACAATACAGATTAATTCCAAACTAATTACAATTGGCTACATGAATCCTTTTTCTCCATTCAGCTTGGTTTTGAGTCAACTTTTTATAAAATGAAAAATTTTAAGTCTTTCTTCTCTCATGTAATTTTTGGTTTACATGAACCTATTTTTCCTTCTACATATATTGCATCGCTTCTTCACACAAGTGCATCTCTGAGTTTACGTTGTATATGTCCAAACCATCAAATCATCCTTTCCTTAATTTGTTCTCGATTGATGTTACCTCTATCCTTTATGAATGACTTTATTTCTTATTCCTTTTTTTTCTTATATTACCATACATCAATCTCAACATTTCATTTCAGCTACATTCACTTTGTGTGTATGTAATTTTTAACTACTGAATATTTCATACAATAAAGTATAGCCGATCTTATATCAATCCTATAAAATTTTTCTTTCAACTCGTTAGGTACTCTGCGATCAATAATATTCTAATTGTACTTCTTCATTTCATCCAACCTGCTTTAATCTTATAAATAACATCTTCTTTAATCTCTCATTCTTATGAATAATGGATCTAAAATAACAAAATGATTACTCTTAGGAATTTCATGATCCCTAATTTTACTTTATTCATCTTTATTCTAATTATACTAAAATATATTATATATATTCTATCTTTGTACTACTTAATGTAAAAACCTTATATTCTAATGCATTTCTTTATAATTTAACTTACAATTTATCCCATCCATAGTTTCATCCATTAATACTATATTATCTGCAAACAACATGCACAATGAAATATCATCTTGAATTTGTTTAGTAAGCTTATTTATAACTAACGCAAAAAGGCAAGAACTAAAAGCAAATTCCTAATAAAAACCTATTGTTATAGAGAATTTACTAGTATTACCACTAATAGTTCTTCCACCACTAACTACTCTATCATACATTAGTTTTATTATGTTAATATATCTAATGCGTATTCTTTCCTTCACTAATATCTACTATAAGATTTTTCTAGGGACTCTATCACATACTTTCTCTTAATTAATAAAAATATAAGAAGATCTAGTCTTTTTCTTTATACTTCTTTTTTAACATCGTAAGAAGAAAAATAGCTTCTACAATCGACCTTCTCACTAAAAAACTTAGCTTCTACAATCGACCTTCTCACTAAAAAACTAAGTTGATTCTCTAATATTTTTGTAGTACTTCTTAACCCATGCTTAATTATTATCTTCCAAAGTTTCATAGTATAACCGATACTATGATAGTTAAAGAAGTTTTAAATATCACCTTTATCTTTATAAATTGGTAATATAGTGCTCTTCCTCCATTCTATGTTAGGATTCTTTTCTAGCAAACCTATCATAATTGCTTAGGCAATGAAATTAAAACAAATAATTTGTCTCATTCGTTTGAATCTCCAAAACTTTTCAACTTTTAGACCAGAAACTACATGATCTTGGCATGCATGCAATTTTCTTAAGTTTCCTTTAAGGGTGTGTTTGGCACCACATAAGATTAAAAAGGGATAGGAATTTTTTAATTTTTTCTCATGTTTATTTTCTCTGGGGATAGAAAAAAATTTGTTTCATAGAATGGTTGATCCCATGGAAGGAAGGATTACTTATCCCATCAAAATAGATGTCTTTATTTTTATCCCCTCTCATTATACTTTATTCTCTTTGTTAAAACTTATCTTTAGAAATGGCTAATATTATTTCTAAAGATATAATTATCCTACCTGATTTCTTATCCTATCCTTCACCAAACCAAAGATAGGTTAATTTTTATCCTATCTCGTTCTTTATCCAATCCCATCCTCTCTTTATCTAATCATGTCTTGCGTACCAAACGCAGCCTAAGATTATATTTGAGTAAAAAAATATAATTTGATGGGTAGTGATTCTAATATTATAAATTGGACAAACAAATTATGTAATTAAGCATTGGTTATATATATATAAGCAAAAGTGGCTCTCATCATCAGCATCATCATTATAAAATGATAATATATTAGTATTATTATTTTATTCAGAAAGTGGGTAGAGGTATAGGTTTTTGAGGAGATTCCAAAGGGTATGCAGCACCCTAACAAGAAAATTCTAGATACTAGAATTTATAGCATAATTACTCTTGCTGAATTTATGATACATGTAAGCATGTCATACCCTCAGAAATCAATAATTTAGAAGGAATCTAGAACTTAGCAAAATCAATAATTTAGAAGGAATCTAGAACTTAGCAAAAAGTATCAACTATAAAATCAATGAAATATAAAGAAGAAACCTAGTAAATAACAATGTTGATTGATATTTTAAAAAATAAAATAAAATCAAAGATGTTTGTCTTGTGCATATTTTACTGAGCACCCTCTTTCATGTATATTTAGAAGATGCAAAAAATAATCAAAGATATCTCCACTTTGCGCATACTTTTCTGAGCATCTTCTCCATGTACATTGAGAAGCTTTTTCTGAATCACATATCTTACACAATTATTTGTATAAATGAGTCCTACAATGTCATTCTCATTGCTCTGCCTCTGGTTTTTCTAATATCAATGCCTCCATCTCAATGCAAAAGAATTTCATTTTTAATCTAAAATTGAGAAATGCTATGAGGTCCAACTATCATTCCTTAATATATATATATATATATATATATATATATAGCATGTGGCATGAAAACATTGACAAGGAACCTTTTTTTTATTATTACATAGGTTGGGCCCTAGAACATTTTTGGACATAATATGCCCACTAATGTATCAAATTTCTCACACTAAGAATCTATATCATGTAAAGTTCATGGTGTTTAAGTATTTCCTATTCAAACAGACAGTCTGCTTCACCAATCAATTACTTACCATCCCATCTGACAACTACAGTAAGTTATGAAAGTTGGTGGCGCCACCAATCAATTATAAGAGGCAGAGCTTCATTTGGTGTGAACAAAGTAACACATTGTTCTGGGTGTTCTTACTAGAAGAGAAACATCCGTCATTGCATTAAGTCCATCCAACATACTACATAAGTTTGGCAGCTTTTGAATTCATATGGGTTAAAGATAACACATTTATATTAAACGTATATTAGTGTCAAATTTTCTAACGTATCTAAATTCTAAAAGGTTGGGTGAACGATGAGTCCAGGAAAAGTGAAAAAGATGAAACACAAAACTTAGATGACATGAATACAAACAAAACGGCACTCAAAGTTAAAAGAACGGCATAAATTTAACCAAACCACTCTGATGAGGGGTAAAATCGTCATTGCATTGTTGACCACTCACATCGGCGATGGGGTCGCGCCCAGTCCAAATGCCCTGTTTGCCAGCTGGCCTGCTAGCGCGACATTCTAGCAACAAGAGTCTCCTCATAATGAAGAAAGAGAACAAGAGGGAAAAAAGGGCCACGTCATATGCGTGGGTTCTCCCAAGGGCCCCCTCATTAATATCCGACAATCAAATCAATAAGCTGGAGCATTTAATGGTGTAGAAATGGTCATAATGACTTGGCCAGCATTTAATGGAATAAAAAGAAAGAAGAAAGCATAGCTCGGCCAGCCTCAGCCAGCTTCAGCATAGCTCGGCCAACATAGCTCGGCCAGCATAGCTCGGCCAGCCTCAACCTCAGCCAGCTTCAGCATAGCTCGGCCAATATAGCTCGGCCAGCATAGCTCGGCCAGCCTCAGCCTCAGCCAGCTTCAGCATAGCTCGGCTAACATAGCTCGGCCAGTATAGCTCGGCCAACCTCATCCTCAGCCAGCTTCAGCATAGCTCGGCCAACATAGCTCGGCCAGCATAGCTCGGCCAGCCTCAGCCTCAGCCAGCTTCAGCATAGCTTGGCTAACATAGCTCGGACAGCATAGCTCGGCCAACCTCAGCCTCAGCCAGCTTCAGCATAGCTCGGCCAACATAGCTCGGCCAGCCTCAGCCTTAGCCAGCTTCAGCATAGCTCGGCTAACATAGCTCGGCCAGCATAGCTCGGCCAACCTCAGCCTCAGCCAGCTTCAGCATAGCTCGGCCAACATAGCGCGGCCAGCATAGCTCGGCCAGCCTCAGCCTCAGCCAGCTTCAGCATAGCTCGGCCAGCAAAGCTCGGCCAACCTCAGCCTCATCCAGCTTCAGCATAGCTCGGCCAACATAGCTCGGCCAGCATAGCTCGGCCAGCCTCAGCCTTAGCCAGCTTCAGCATAGCTCGGCCAACATAGCTCGGCCAGCATAGCTCGGCCAGCATAGCTCGGCCAGCCTCAGCCTCAGCTAGCTTCAGCATAGCTCGGCCAACATAGCTCGGCCAGCCTCAGCCTCAGTCAGCTTCAGCATAGCTCGGCCAACATAGCTCGGCCAGCATAGCTCGACTTCCGCAACCACGCTATGTCTTTTGCATCAAGGCATTTTTGACCTCATAAAGGCCACGTATATCCACTTGCTTTAAGGCATTCAATGCTTTATTTTCTTCCATGCATTAAGACATTTATGGCTGCCACGTTGGCCCCTTGTGCCTCGGCACCTACCTCCGCCGAGCCTTCGCCAGCCATGATGACTGAACCACAGTTCAAAACACCTCAGCGGAATCTCGCGCGGGAGAGTTCAAATTCACTGTAACAGAATAAGATTCCAAACAAGGAATCATGCCAAGAAGTGGCCTAGGACCTACAATATTGGCCTAGGGACCACGCAGCCATTGAGTCTCGAGCCATCGGCCAGCTCTCCCTGCCTCCCAGTCGTCGATCCTCTAACTAACCATATACGGATCCTACCGGCCCTATAACAACCTGATTCGAATCCGTTTCGAATCCCAACAACTTTCAGACCTCATCCAGAGCACGTCCAAAAAGTCAGGTGACCGCCTATAAATACTACCACCCTCAAGCCTCTCAGGTACGGCTATTCTATGCCCATTTTTCATTCGCAGTTCTTACACTCCGCCATGAAAGCTCCCACGAGAGCTCAGAGGAACTCTTCCTGAGGGATCCTTCTCCCCATATTTGTTGATTGCTGGTCTCCACTGACTTGAGCGTCGGAGGGTGTTCCGCAGAGGGCCATCCCCAATGCCTCTCGCGTGAGGACTGTCTTGCAGGTCCGTCCAGGAGGGAGCCCACGCTGTAGCCCGATTGCGCCCAAGCCGGAGGACAGATTTCAGCAGCAATAGATTGGCGCTAGAGAAAGGGCCTCAAGTCCCATTAAACTTGAAAAAGGAGACAATGATCTCGATCTGGAAGAGAACCTCTCCAATGGCTAATCGGAGAAGGGCAACTTCTGAAGCCCAGGACCAGGTCGCCTCCTAGAGACCCGATCCGATGAGTATCATGGCACTGCCGCCGCCACCAGCTGAGACTCCGTCACCACCAGCTATTCCAGTGATCCAGGACCAGTTCGCCACCCTGATCCAGCAGGTCCAGGCCCTGACCCGTCTAGTTCAGGAGCGCCTTATAGCTCCCCATCCAGTTATAGCTGCCCCTGCTCCATGCCTCCTCGAAGAGGCCACAGCTCCTCTTTCTCCAGCCACTTTTTCTGGTCCGCATGGAGTTGCAGACCCCCCATATCAACCTAAGGAGGCTAGAACAGTCCCGCAAGGGGGCTACGACAAGGATCTCCCCAGATCTCGACGGGCCCGATCCATCTCTTCGGTGTCCTCTCGCCACGACTCGACGCCATCTCCGCCTTCTCCCTGCCTTGGCACAACAGATCGGCTTCCATAGCCGCGCTATGCGCACCAAGGCATTTATGGCCTCATAAAGGCCATGTGCATCTACCTGCTTTAAGGCATTTAATGCCTTATCTCCTTCCATCATTAAGGCATTTATGGCTGCCACGTTGCCCCCTTGCACCTTTTGCGTGAGGAAGGATGACGTCATAAAGCCAAGACAAGGAGTTCTTGACTCCATGCTTCATAGAAGTCCGACGGCCAGCTTCAGCCTCGGCCAGTGGGCCCACCGCACCACCCAGAGAGTTCCTACATGCGGGACCCCATTCCGGATGGCCTTCGGCGTAGAAGCTGTCATCCCCGTGGAGATAGGACCCCTCTATCCGCGGATGCTATCACGCCTCCAGAGTCAAAGGGAGATTTTTCTCGCCCGGCGATCTTGTCCTCCGGAAAGCATCCGTCTCCAAACCGCTAGAGCAAGAAAAGCTAGCTCCAAATTGGGATGGCCCCTACCAAGTGGCGGAAGTCGTCGGATCCGGCGCCTACAAGCTGCAAGATCTAAGCGGAAGATCCATCCCTCGGACGTGGAATTCAGAAAACCTCCGCAAATATCATCAATAGGGTATGCCTTCTACGGGCCCGCCTTCTTAAATTTTGTCGGCATATTATTTTCATGATTCATGGCATGACCACCACAATTATATCACCAAAAATCGTGAAGAAAGCAGATGCTTCTTACTAATCCTCGGCACGACGAGTTATCTATTTAAGCAGGGAATCTTCGAACCTCGGCTGGGCCGAGCAACAAATCTCCGAACCTTGGCTGGGCCGAGCAACCATTCTCCGAACCTCGGCTGGGCCGAGCAACAAATCTCTAAACCTCGGCTGGGCCGAGCAATGATCTCCGAAGCCCCGGCCAAAGCTGGAGTGCATCTCTCATTATCGGAAGCCCCGGCCAGAGCCAGAGTGCATCTCTTATTATCAAAATCCCTGGCTAGAGCCGGAGTGCATCTCTTATTATCAAAAGCCCCGGCCAGAGCCGGAGTGCATCTCTTATTGATCTTCAAAAGCCCCGGCCAGAGCCGGAGTGCATCTCTTATCAATCTTCAAAGCCCCGGCCAGAGCCGGAGTGCATCTCTTATTATCAAAAGCCCCGACCAGAGTCGAAGTGCATCTCTTATTATCAAAAGCCCCGGCCAAAGCCGGAGTGCATCTCTTATTGATCTTCAAAAGTCTTCAAAGCCCCGGCCAGAGCCAGAGTGCATCTCTTATCATCAAAAGCCCCGGCCAGAGCCGGAGTGCATCTCTTATTATCAAAAGCCCCGGCCAGAGCCGGAGTGCATCTCTTATTATCAAAAGCCCCGGCCAGAGCCGAAGTGCATCTCTTATTGATCTTCAAAAGCCCCGGCCAGAGCCGGAGTGCATCTCTTATTATCAAAAGCCCCGGCCAGAGCCGGAGTGCATCTCTTATTATCAAAAGCCTCAGCCGAAGACTGAGTGATATATTTCTGCAGCCTTGGCCAATCCGAGTGATACAGCACTAAAGCTTCGTCCCAGCCGAATAATTTCTCGGACACTCTAGTGCAACTAAAGCACCTTAATTTTACTTCAGTAAGAGGGCTGCCCAGGCCTTTCTCTAACCTACATAGAGATAAACACTTCCTCTACAGAGGATTGAATGACACATCCCCTAAATAAGATTGCTCCAGAATTCTACTCCCTATATCCGAAATTACACTTCGGACTAGAGAGTGGGGGGCATGTGATGAGGGGTAAAATCGTCATTGCATTGTTGACCACTCACATCGGCGATGGGGTCGTGCCCAGTCCAAATGCCCTGCTTGCCAGCTGGCCTGCTAGCGCGACATTCTAGCAACAAGAGTCTCCTCATAATGAGAAAGAGAACAAGAGGGAAAAAAGGGCCACGTCATATGCGTGGGTTTTCCCAAGGGCCCCCTCATTAATATCTGGCAGTCAAATCAATAAGCTAGAGAATTTAATGGTGCAGAAACGGTCATAATGACTTGGCCAGCATTTAATGGAATAAAAAAAAGGAGAAAGCATAGCTCGGCCAGCCTCAGCCTCAGCCAGCTTCAGCATAGCTCGGCCAACATAGCTTGGCCAGCATAGCTCGGCCAGCCTCAGCCTCAGCCAGCTTCAGCATAGCTCGGCCAACATAGCTCGGCCAGCCTCAGCCTCAGCCAGCTTCAGCATAGCTCGGCTAACATAGCTCGGCCAGCAAGCTCGGCCAACCTCAGCCTCAGCTAGCTTCAGCATAGCTCGGCCAACATAGCTCGGCCAGCATAGCTCGGCCAGCCTCAGCCTCAGCCAGCTTCAGCATAGCTCGGGCTACATAGCTCGGCCAGCATAGCTCGACCAACCTCAGCCTCAGCCTCAGCCAGCTTCAGCATAGCTCGACCAACATAGCTCGGCCAGCATAGCTCGGCCAGCCTCAGCCTCAGCCAGCTTCAGCATAGCTCGGCTAACATAGCTCGGCCAGCATAGCTCGGCCAACCTCAGCCTCAGCCAGCTTCAGCATAGCTCGGCCAACATAGCTCGGCCAACCTCAGCCTCAGCCAGCTTCAGCATAGCTCGGCCAACATAGCTCGGCCAGCATAGCTCGGCCAGCCTCAGCCTCAGCCAGCTTCAGCATAGCTCAACCAACATAGCTCGGCCAGCATAGCTCGACCAGCCTCAGCCTCAGCCAGCTTCAGCATAGCTCGGCCAGCATAGCTCCGCCAGCCTCAGCCTCAACCAGCTTCAGCATAGCTCGGCCAACATAGCTCGGCTAGCATAGCTCGGCCTCCGCAACCACGCTATGTCTTTGCATCAAGGCATTTATGACCTTATAAAGGCCACGTATATCCACTTGCTTTAAGGCATTCAATGCCTTATTTTCTTCCATGCATTAAGGCATTTATGGCTGCCACGTTGGCCCTTTGTGCATCGGCACCTACCTTCGCCGAGCCTCCGCCAGCCATGATGACTGAACCACAATTCAAAACACCTCTGCGTAATCTGGCGCAGGAGAGTTCAAATTCACTGTAACAGAATAAGATTCCAAACAAGGAATCATGCCAAGACGTGGCCTAGGACCTACAATAGTGGCCTAGGGACCACGCAGCCATTGAGTCTCGAGCCATCGGCCAGCTCTCCCCGCCTCCCAGCCGTCAATCCTCTAACTAACCATATACGGATCCTACCGGCCCTGTAACAACCTGATTCAAATCCGTTTCGAATCCCAACAACTTTCAGACCTCATCCAGAGCACGTCCAAAAAGTCAGGTGACCGCCTATAAATACTACCACCCTCAAGCCTCTCAGGTACGGCTATTCCATGCCCATTTTTCATTCGCAGTTCTTACACTCCGCCATGAAAGCTCCCACGAGAGCTCGGAGGAACTCTTCTTGGAGGATCCTTCTCCCCATATTGTTGATTGCTGATCTCCACTGACTTGAGCGTCGGAGGGGTTTTCCGCAGAGGGCACTACAAAAAAATCAACTTTTGCCTATGATTTTTTTCGTAGGGAAAGAGAAAAAAATCGTAGGTAAAGCCTTTCCCTACGATTTCTGTCGTAGGCAAAAGTATAAAAAAATCGTAGGAAAAAGTGCGTAGGGAAAGCCTTTGCCTACGACTTTTAAAAATTGTAGGCATAGATCAGACCTTTTCCCTACGATTTTTTTCGTAGGTAAAGATCATAATTCGTAGGGAAAGAATGAGAAGAATTTGAAATTCAAATTTAAATTTTAAAAACTATTGCCTACGAAATTAAAAAATCATAGGGAAAAATCAAAAAATATATTTTATCAATATCTTTCCCTACGATTTGTCTTAAAATCGTAGGGAAAAATTGGCTAATTATAATTTTTAGAAAATTTTTTCCCTATGAAAAACCCTAAAATCGTAGGAAAAAATAGGAAAAAATATTTTTTATACACATCTTTCCCTACGATTTACCTTAAACTCATAGGGAAACGTTAGGTAATAAAATTTTTTAATGATTTCTTTCCCTACGAAAAACTTCAAAATCGTAGGGAAAAAATCAAGAATTTTTTTTATCCACTTCTTTCCCTACGATTTTTCTTAAAATCGTAGGAAAAAATTGGCTAATAATAATTTTTAATGATTTCTTTCCCTATGAAAAACCCTAAAATCGTAAGGAAAGTTGGCTAATAATAATATTTAATGATTTGTTTCCCTACGAAAAACCTCAAAATCATATAAAAAATCAAAAAAAATATTTTTTTATCCATATCTTTACCTACGAATTTTCTTAAAATTGTAGAAAAAATAGCTAATAATAATTTTTAATATTTTCTTTTCCTACAAAAAAAAACTCTAAAACCGTAGGTAAAAATTAAGAAATTAAAAGAGGTTCATGGCATTTTCCATTGATCAACTTACATGATCATCAAGCAGCGAGCAAGAAGAGACAGCGAATACGAACTCATAGCATCATTGTTGATAACTACTTATATATATATATATATATATATATATATATATATATATATATATATATATATATATATATATATATATATATATAATGAGTAATTGTTACAACAAAACACTATGCTTGTAAACAAAGACAAAACAAGCGACTCAAGGGGCTGGGCTTCTCATGGGCTGGGCTTACTCTTCTCCCAGATAAAAAAGAAGAATGCACTCCACAATTTGCGTTCCTTCACGGGACTCGCTAAAAGGCCATTGTCTCTGCCAATAATTAGAACATCAAGTTTGGCCGTAAGCGAAGACTTCAGTGTCACAGACCGTGATAGCTCCTCTGTGATTGGTAGAAGACAAAGGCATGGACAAAGGCATCTTCTGTGAATGGTCTCGTTTTGTCTTCATACCCATGATACATCATGGTCCCTGTCAGTCCAAATAGAGAAATACATCAACTTCACCATCCACACCCACACATTTCACCATAAGATACATGCAAGCATGCTTAAAAAAGTTATGCCTAACTTTGAAAATTCGGTCTCCTAATACAAACCTTTAGAGAGATAAGAACGTCTCTCCGCCTGCTGACGAACTTTCACTCCCTTATCATCTGTCGGTTTGCATAACCCGCTTGAAAATTTCAGAATTTATATATCCATCCATCATGAATAAAATGCTGAAGGAAACATCAAGGAAGAGTGGTTAGAGAATTAATTACGTATTTTCCACATTTCATGTCAGAGTAGATGACGATAAAGTCCTCCTCCTGCAGGCCGTTGGATCGAACAAACTCTCCTAAAATAAAAAATATAACGTTGGACCGAAAGCAACAATAGAGGATCAAAAGAGCAAACATTGAACAAGAAGAAGCCATCCATATGAACAACTTCCTCCCTAGCTTACCTGTGTTCTCGAGCAGGTACATGCGGCTTTTGTTGTTG
>UESW01002593.1:84033-190585 GCA_900491605.1 Calamus simplicifolius
ATGACCCTGGCGGACAAGTACGCCAGGGTAGAGAAATCGATGAGGTTTGCTTGGGCCGAGCAGCTGAAGAAGAAGGAGGCAAAGGGCTCGGACAGGCAGCGAGCCCACCGCCGCGCTAGCCCGCCTCACCACCGCAGAGCTCCTCCGCCGCCGCCTCGAGACCAAACTCGGAGTCCAGCCTAAAGGTTCGACCGCTATACTCCCCTTACCGCGTCGAGGACACATATCCTAATGGAGATCGAGCGTCAGCTTCCTCGACCCCCTCCTCTTCGAGGCAACGGAGCGCGGAGGGACCCGGCCAAGTACTGCCGCTTTCATTGGGACTATGGGCACGATACCGAGGACTGTTGGCAGCTCAAAAATGAGATCGAGCAATTGATCCGGCGAGGCAGACTAAACCAGTTCAGGGCCCCCCTGAGCCAATTAATGAAGAGAATCGCCAACCTGAACCTCGCCAACTCCCACCGCTAAATCCTCCAGTTATCGGCAACGTCAATGTGATAACGGCGGTCAGATTCCCATCTTCTTGGCTGAGCGAGGAGGAGAACCCGCCGAAGAAAGCTCGGGTTGATGAGCTCACCTTCTCTGATGAAGGCCTTGGGAAGGAACAGTACCCCCATGATGATGCTCTAGTTGTATCTTTAAATATGAACAATTATGATGTACACCGGATTTTGGTTGATAGTGGAAGTTCTGTTAATGTTCTTTATTTCGATGCCTTTGTGAGGTTGAAATTCCGGGTAGAAAGCCTCTGCCCGATGGAGTCCACCCTGGTGGGCTTCATAGGTGACTCCATAATCCCTGAAGGAGTCATCACTCTGTCAGTACGAGCCAGCACCTGGCCCCGTGTGGCTACCGTGCTCATGGATTTCCTTGTGATCAAGCTCAGATCTCCCTACAACGCCATCCTTGATAAACCGGAGCAAATCTCTCTCAAAGCCATCATTTCCATTCCCCATCTCGCCATGAAATTTCTCACTGAATGGGGAGTGGGAGTTGTTCGAGGAAGCCAAATCGTAGCTCGTCATTGCTTTGTTGCCGATCTTCAATCCAGAAAGCCCGAGGTGGATGGGCTGGATGCTCGGGAGGATCTTGCAGAACAACGAGGAGAGTCGGCCGAAGAATTGGAGGTACCACTCGACGAGGCTCGGCCCGACCGAACTATAAAGGTCGGATCACAGCTCGAAGGAAAGCTTCGACAAGAATTGATTGAGTTCCTTCGGAAGAATACCGACGTCTTCGCCTGGTCTGCATCAAATATGCCTGGAATCAGCCTAGACGTCTTGGTCCACCACCTCAGCGTGGACGAAACATTCAGGCCCATTAAGCAGAAGAAGAGGAGCTTCGCCCCAGAGCGCCAAAAGGCGATCAAGAAGAGGTGGATAAGCTCATCAAAGCCAAGTTTATCCGGGAGGTTAGTTACCCCGACTGGCTGGCGAACATGGTCATGGTGAAGAAGTCGAATGGCAAATGGAGGATCTGCATTGACTTCACTGACCTCAATAAGGCCTGCCCAAAAGATAGCTTCCCTCTTCCGCGGATTGATCAGCTCATGGATTCGACTTCAGGCCATCAAATGCTAACTTTTATGGATGCCTATTTGGGCTACAACCAGATCCGAATGGTGCTCAAAGACGAAGAGAAAACTGCCTTCATCACCGATCGAGGTATTTATTGCTACCGAGTTATGCCCTTTGGTTTGAAAAATGCAGGTGCCACCTACCAAAGGCTAGTCAATAAAGTCTTCAAGGAGCAAATTGGTCGGAACATGGAGGTGTATGTTGATGATATGTTGGTAAAAAGCAAGGAGGCATCCCAACACATCGAGGATCTCGCGGAGAGCTTCGCTATACTTCGAAAATACCAGATGAAGCTTAATCCCACCAAATGTGCCTTCGAAGTCAACTCCGAAAAATTCCTCGGCTTCATGGTTTCACAGCGGGGCATCGAGGCGAACCCTAAGAAATCCAAGCCCTGCAACAAATGGCTCCGCCAGGGTCAGTCAAGGACGTGCAGCGTCTCACCGGAAGAGTAGCAGCCCTTAGCCGCTTCATTGCTCGGTCGGCCAAAAAATGCTTCCCCTTCTTCAAAGTGCTTCGGTCGGCCAAAAACTTTCAGTGGACCCCAGACTGCCAGAAGTCCTTCGAAGACCTCAAGAAATACCTCGGCTCGCCACCTCTCCTCAGTAGCCCGAAGCTTTTAAGTTTTGGAGAAAATAAATTTACCTAGTCAATCTAAGCATAGAAATAAAATAATTATTTTATTTATATATTTTATTTTTATTTTATATAATTTTTTTGTTTCCTTAAATTAATTATATTTTATGGAAGGGGTCTTAGGGTTTTCTTTCAGGTTCTTTAAGGTAAGTTAATTAAAAGAAAAATTTGATTAGGTTAAAAGTGGATTTGTAACAAGAAGGAAAGTAATAAATTTTCTTTTTTTTTATGTTAAAAAGAAAATAAGAAATTCTAACAATTAAGGTAATAAAAATAATAAAATAAAGAGACAATAACTATTTAAAAATAAGAATAAAATTAAGAGAAAATTAATCTATTTTTTTATTTTTTTTATTTTTATAATTTTTTTTAAAAATAATGCACTTAAGTCCCCGGCAACGGCGCCAAAATTCGATGCGTGTCGTAGCGCAATGATTAAAACACCTTAATTTCACTAATAGAATAGTGAGAGTAAGGGATCGATTCCATAGGGACTTTAGCAATTATTTTAAAATAAATTTATAAATTTAACTAAATAGATAATTAGTAGTGCAAAATAATTAAGATATGGTCTATCTTAGAGCATGGCCCATACCCGTAGATCACGGTCCATCCCTTTTAAGAATAGATCAGTCTGAATTATTTTCACTTAAATATAATTTAATAACAATTAAACATGAATATAAACTTTATTTTATATAAATTAAAAAGTTATGACATTAAGAAGGCAACAAAAAGTAATAAATTCTCCAAGAAGAGCCTCCTCGCTCCGACTAGAACCTCCACGGCACGAACCAATCTTCCAAGAAGAACGCCCACGAATGGCTCCTAGAACCTTGGGAATAGCCGCTTGGAAACAGAGCTTCCACCGAACAGATGTAGAGCCTCTGAATTCATGGACGCAGAACAGTCGCCTCCACGATTGCAGAGCCTCTGTCCGACCTCCTGCAGACTTCCAATGGCTTCCCGAATCAGAGCCTCTATGATTGCTCCATCGCCTCCTCTGCAACCTGGAAACATAGCTTTTATAGATGTAGAGATGCGGTGAGGACGCGGAAATGCTGATTGCATTCCTTCCACTCCACGATTACTTTCCTATTTGGCACCTGGACATATGCGAAGAGATTGTGGCGAGATTGCAAACAATTCCCTTCCAATTTAGCTTCAAATTTCTTCCTAATTGTAGCCGGACCATGAAATCAGAGAAGCGGAGAATCTAGGCTTCCTTCCTTAAATTCTATTAAATCTAGGACATTTTGGTAATTTTGATGTTGAGGATCTTTTTGGTGGCTATGATCTTCTTAGCGGCGATATTTTGGTGAAGAAATACATCCCTGGCAGCCTCTGTGCGTCACATGCGTCCGTTTGAAGGAACGGAAAGAAGATGATGAAGTCGGCAATGGATTTGCCGACTTTGCTTTAAAATACATGCTAATAAACAAATAAATCCTTATAAAATTAAGTCCGATTCGAGTATCGTTTGCGTCGTTAAATTTCTAAAATCGAGCTCTTTAAGTTGATAAGGTTTTACCTAAAATATTATATAAAATATTAAAATATTAAATAATAATAGGAACTTTGAATTATTAATTAATAGGTTTAGTGATAATTATTTATGGTTTATCACCAGGGGAAGTGCTGAATCTGTACTTGGCAATCTCTGAAAATGTTGTTGGCTCGGTGCTAACCAGAGAGGAGAACAGAGTCCAAAGACCTGTCTATTATGTCAGCAAACTACTTAAAGACGCTGAAACGAGGTACACTCAGGTCGAGAAAATGATCCTAGCTCTAGTGACATCGGCCCGAAAGTTGCGGCCCTACTTCCTGGCGCATGTTGTCATCATCCTGACTGACCAACCTCTCAAGGCAATTATCCATCGTCCAGAAGCATCGGGGAGAATGACCAAATGGGCTGTCGAACTAAGCAAGCATGACATTCAATATCAGCCTCGTCCAGCCATTAAAGCTCAAGTTCTAGTGGACTTCCTCCTTGAATGCACTATTCCCGAAGATGGCTCCATTTCAGATACCCCCGGACAACCAAAGCCCAGTGCCCCATGGTTGCTTCACGCCGATGGATCCTCCAGCGCAGGCGGCTTTGGCGCCGGCCTGGTCCTCACTAGTCTGGAGGGCACCACCTTTGAATATGGCATTCGTTTCTCTTTTCCAGCCTCAAATAATGAAGCAGAGTATGAAGCCCTGCTCTCCAGACTCCGAATCGCCCGTAAGCTTAAAGTCAAGAAATTGACTGCCTACACCGACTCCCAATTGGTGGCCGGCCAGGTGAAAGGAGAATTCGAGGCTCGAGAGCCGAATATGATTCAGTATCTCCAAAAGGTGCGTGATCTATCTTTCTATTTCGATGAATTTCAAATTGTCCAGATCCCAATGGCTGAAAATGCGCGCCGACCTACTGTCCTGCCTGGCAACTACGGAGTCGATGGATCTCGAGCGAAAATTTCACCTAGAAGTCCTAGAGAAGCCCAGCATCGTCGATGTTGATCGCATAATGCAGGTTGACACCGAACCATCCTGGATGGAACCCCTGCACCAGTACCTCAAAGAAGGGTTGCTGCCCGCTGATAGAAAGGAAGCAAAGAAGTTGAAATTGCAATCATCTCATTATGTTCTGATTGATGATTGGCTATATAAGCGATCCTTCTCTATGCCATTGCTCAAATGCCTCCGTCCATCAGAAGCCAATTATGCTCTTCGGGACGTTCATAAGGGCATCTGTGGCAATCACCTCGGCAGCTACGCCCTGTGCCACAAAGTGCTACACCAAAGATATTATTGGCCGACGATGCAGAAAGATGCTAATGACCTTGTCTGAGCTTGTGATGCGTGCCAACGACACTTAAATATTCAGAGGCTCCCATCTACTCACCTGACTTCCACCTCATCCCCCTGGCCCTTCGCCAAGTGGGGAGTGGATATACTTGGCCCTTTTCCCCTCGCAACGGGGAAAAGGAAGTTCCTGTTTGTTGTAATTGATTATTTCACTAAGTGGGTCGAAGCCGAAGCAGTCGCCCAGATAACCGAAGCTCGGGCTAAGGACTTCGTATGGAGGTCCATCATCTGCCGCTTCGATCTTCCCCACACCATCATCACCGACAACGGGAAGCAATTTGATAATCCGAAGTTTCGGAAGTTCTACAAGGATCATGGCATTCTTCATCGCCTGACATCAGTCGGACATCCTCAAGCTAACGAAGAGGCCGAGGTAACAAATCGAACTCTCTTGCAAGGAATTAAAGCTCGGCTCAACTAAGCACAAGGCAGATGGGCGGAGAAGCTCCACCATGTGCTGTGGGCATATCGAACCACTGAAAGGGCTCCCACAGGCCAGACTCCATTCAAGATGGCCTTCAGCACTGAAGCTGTTATCCCCATGGAAATCGGGCTCCCCTCCCCTCGCACCGAAGGCTACTCGGAAGATTCCAATGATGAACAACTCTGAACCAATCTTGACTAGATAGAAGAAGTCAGGGAGAAAGCCTGGATCCGGATGGCGGCTTACCAACAAAGAGTTGCCCGCTACCATTCAACCAGAGTCAAAGGAAAATTTTTCTCCCCGGGTGATCTGGTACTTCGGAAGGCATCCGTGTCAAAGCCACTGGAGCAAGGAAAGCTGTCTCCTAATTGGGAGGGTCCTTATCAAATTACGGAGGTAATTAAACCTGGCACCTATAAGCTCCAAAATCTAAATGAAAAATCTATTCCCCAGATGTGGAACTCGGATAATCTCCGCATCTATCATCAGTGAGAGTATGCCCTCCCTGAACTTACCTTGTCCATTGAGTTAAATCTTCAAAGATTCGAAAAATTTCTATTTTTATTGCTTTCTTTGATGGCTACAATGAGAGACAGGTTTATAAATCCTCGGTCGGGCTGAACAATCTCCGAACCTTGGCCGCACCAAGTAAAATATATCCCAGCCGGACTGGGAGGACTCTGTACCTTGGCAGCGCCAAGTAAAATATAATCTTAAAGCCTCGGCAAAACCGAGTGATATATTATTTGAAACCTCGGCCAAACCGAGTGATATATTATTTGAAGCCTTGGCTAATCCGAGTGGCAATCTCCGTACCTTGGCAGCGCTAAGTAAAATATAATCTTTATAAATCCTCGATCGAACCAAGCGATCTCTGTACCTTGGCAGCATCAAGTAAAATATAATCATTATAAATCCTTGGCCGGACCGAGCGATCTATGTACCTTGGCAGCGCCAATTAAAATATAATCTTTATAAATCCTTGGTCAGGCCGAGCGATCTCCGTACCTTGGCAGCGCTAAGTAAAATATAATCTTTATAAATCCTCGGCCGGGCCGAGCGATCTCTGTACCTTGGCAGCGCCAAGTAAAATATAATCTTGAAGCCTCGGCCAAACCAAGTGATATATTATCTGAAGCCTCGACCAAACCGAGTGATATATAATCTTGAAGCCTCGGCCAAACCGAGTGATATATTATCCGAAGCCTCGGCCAAACCGAGTGATATATCATCTGAAGCCTCGGCCAAATTGAGTGATATATTATCCGAAGCCTCGGCCAAACCGAGTGATATATTATCTGAAGCCTCGGTTAAACTGAGTGATATATTATCTGAAGCCTCGGCCAAACCGAGTGATATATTATCTAAAGCCTCAGTCAAACCGAGTGATATATTATATGAAGCCTTGGTCAAACCGAGTGATATATTATCTGGAGCCTCAGTTAAACTAAGTGGTGGTCTCCGTACCTTGGCAGCGCAAAGTAAAATATATTCCTGGAAGCCTCAGCCTAAACGAGTAATTTCTCAAACACTATAATGCAACTAAGACATCCCATTATGCTTCGGCAGAGGTTAGTAATCTTTCTCCGCTTATCAGCAAGATTATGCAAGTTATTTCTTTTCAAAGAAATACGTACTTCATTCCTTAAGTAGGACCATGCTTGTTACATAACTCCGCAGGGTCTCCCAGGCCTTTCTCTGACCTACACAGAGATAAACACTTCCCTCACAGGGGACTAAATGACACATTGGCAAAAATAAAGTAGCAAAACACTGCTGAAATTATAGATTACGCTATGGACTGAAAAGCATAAAATGAGAGTAGCAACTCTCGACACAATCACATCAGAAAAAGAAATAGATGTCATAAAAAGATAGAGTATAAACTTTCTTTATTAATATGAAAGAATTACAACCTGTTAAGAGGCGTTACAAGTGCATCATAGCACAGGAAATACAAATAAGATAAAAGCTCGGCTGAGCAGCTTCGGTCTATAACGATGTCTTTACATCTGACCCCAGAAATCAGAGAAACCAGACCAGCTCCGTTGAGCCACTGGTTAATCCCAAAGAGCAAAGTAAGCCATCCACGAATCCATCGGATGAACACGTGAAGGGATCATAACCAGGCCAAAGGCCCATGGATGCTTATGCCAATGAAGCATCTCCCCAGGTGGGATGCTGGTCTGCTAGCCACTGCCCAATTGTAAAAGGCAGAGAACCAGCAGACCAACACATCCCTCCTCCCTTTTTCACATGGAAAAAGATTCCTCAGTCGGATGAACTGAGGAATTCAAGCTGAGGGAGAAGGCGAAATTCATGTAAACCATGGGGGATGCATATGCTCCGCATTTCCCGCGATCCCCATGGCAAGTGGCAAAGGACACACAGGAAGCATATACGTGCGCTCCCTATATGACCTCTGCGAGCCTCCGTGCGCTATCCATATGACCTCCAAGAATTTCTCCCTTGAGAACTATCTGCTCTTTAGCAGCTTCCCCATCACCCCAGCTATTTGGGGCGAATCGGCTTTTAAAAGGGAAGCTCGATCTCATCGCTCCCAATGAAATAGACGCCATGAAAGCCCTCACAACTCACAGAGAAGAGAAACCCTTGGTGAATGGCCTAGCATAGTCTGCTCCCTGCCCCTTTTTATAGGCAAACAGACCGAGAGTAGCTTTAAAGCAGGAAGCCCCGAGATTCAAAATGCCCTGGACACGCTACCACATGGCGGTTCAGGATAAAAGGGCGCTTTCCAATGCGCACCGAACGCATTTCTCAGGCCATGACACATGACAAAAGATTTCTCTCTTATCTCAAATCAAGAGCCTTAAATGCAGGAAATCGTCCGTCGGTCCTTGAGATACGAGCAGGTCTAGGAAATCACCTTGTGAAAACGACGCCGCCCAATGGCAGTAGAGTGCTTATCGCGTACGTTAAAAAGACCCATGTTGGAAAAGTCCAACGGGATAAATGCCTTACGCAAAAAGCAACGCGTCCTTCGGCGAATTACAAATCCGTCTCGTCCGCCCAAGCAGAAAATGAGACGATTTCTTATAGACTGGACTATTCGCCAAATCTCGTCCGAGGTACTCGCGCAGTTTTTGGT
Source organism: Calamus simplicifolius (assembly GCA_900491605.1). Classification (NCBI taxonomy): domain Eukaryota; kingdom Viridiplantae; phylum Streptophyta; class Magnoliopsida; order Arecales; family Arecaceae; genus Calamus; species Calamus simplicifolius. The sequence continues at coordinate 92,633 of UESW01002593.1, forward strand.
CATATCGCGTCGAACCATTTTATGCCTCAGCCAAACAAGCCAATATCTTATTTTGGATTGACCGAACTATCTTCCTAGCCTCAACGAGATGTTTCCTAGGGTTCTAGCCAAACTATTCTATGCTTCGGTGCGCCAAACCATCTGCCTGGCCTCGGCCTCGACCGAGACATTTTCTTAAGCTCAAACCGAGCTCGCTTACATCAGCAAAGCAAATCGGTTCAACTTCGAATAAATAGGATGTTCAATCTGGAAAGGATAAACCGATCTAGGAACACGAATTGATTTGTTCGCCGTTCGAAAAAACCCGTGGCAAAAAGATTGCCCGAAAAAGACAAACAAGTGGAGACGAAAGGCCCATTCATTAAAAGTTTCGGCCAAATTACAAGTCTGAAAAGAAAAAATATACAAGCAACCCTTAAGAATTAGGGTTCAGATTGGTCCCATGAGCCTCCTCGGTAATATCCGGGAGGACTTGACTTGCCTCTCCCACTTCAAATGTTGTTGGTTCCTTGGCAGTGAGCTGAGGGCGTTCCTCGGGAGCCGCAGCCTCATTAAAGCCCAGAATAGCATCAAGATCCACGTCTAAAATATCTTCATACTCAGCTTCTTCGGCCTCTGGGGTACATGCATCAAAACGTTCGGTATCCAAGAAGGATAAATCCCATTCGGGATGCGCCCGAGAGATCTTCGCTCGAGTCTACTCCTCGTCGAACCGAAATGCATCGGCACAAGCCTCTCCACGCTCCTCAAAAAATTGGGCAGAATCTTTATACTCCTCCACAGCCGAAGTAATTCGACCGTTGGCTTCAGCTAGCTGATCTCGGAGTTTGAGGTTCATCTGACGACTCGCAGACAATTCCGCCCTTAGAGCTTTAAGTTGCTCCTGCATCTTGAACTCGATTTTGCCCATCTGCAAAACATCAGAACATTCAAGTCCACGAACAAAAGAAAAGTACCGAAAGAAAGCAAATAAGAAGGTACTATACCTCTTCCTCCCGCCGAGCCATTTCATTGCTCAGCTCCTGAACCCTTTCCAAAGCCTTCAGCTTGGCCAATTTATTTTGTTGAAGACCCTCCTTGAGGTCATTAATTCAGGACTGCTTGTCCCCAACTTCCCACCGAGATTGATCGAGATCTTTGATAAGCCAAGCAATCTGCTCATTTTGCCATTTCAGCCAATTCTCTATATCGACAAATTCCTTATTCAGTCGGCGAGCTGATCACGTTGCCACCGACACCTACGCTCCTCCTCCTCGAGCCTCTTGTTCCAATTATTTTTATCTTCGGCATGACTAGCCCTCAACTGGTTCCACCTTTTGTCAAAATACTGCTGCATGGTCTTAACGTCATTGTCATGCTTGCCTTAATATGGGATAACTCCAGGCAAGCCTTGTTCGATTGCTCACGGAAACCCTGGAGCTCTTTGACTTGGGTTTTGAGCCGAGAGGCCCTTTCGGCTGCAAGCCGGAGAGACTCACTCGCCCTCTCAAAATTTGCCCTAGTGGACGCCAAGACCCTGGAAAGCTGGCTGGTTGAATCCACTCTCGCCTGAAGGTCGACCGCTTCCTTCCTGGCCTGAGCATAGGCCCCAATGGCCAAATTTAAATGCCAAGTCAGCGCTCTTGTAACCAAAGCATTCTGCGAGAAAAACACATGTGAAAAACCACGACACGGCCGACCAATCAAGAATCACAACCTGGTACAGAAACTCACCTGGGAGATATAGTTTGAAGCCATCGTCATGAGAGTAGCATTGCGAATTTCGGGGAGAAGGAAAGCATCTTTCGGCGCCCCGAGCTGGCCGAAAGCCACCTCAATGATATCCTCGGCGGCAAGCTCCTCCGACGAAGAACTCCCTCCCATGCACAAAACGGACCTCATCAAGGCAGTGAGCATATCATCCACCTCCGGGCTGTGGACAAGGAACTCATAGCTGAAGAACTGGCCTGAGGGATTCTGACCCGAGGAATCATCCGCTCAGCTTCCCCTATCAGAGCTCCAACCTGCAAGGCCTCGAATGCTTCGGCCTCGATCGAGGGAGCCTTGGCCCGAACACCCCCTTCATCCAGCGATTCCTCCTCCTCTTCCTCTTCTTCTTCGGCTATCGCCCTATTTTCGGCAGACTTCGTTTGAACTTCAATTTCTTTCACGGCATCCTCTGATACCGTAGCAGAGAGACCCTCAATAGGAGGCACTCCGACCTCCACCAACCTCTCCACAGGTGGCTCCATTTGAGCCTCAACAGCCACCGCTGCCTCTCCTGACCCCTCCACCTAAGCAGGGGTCTCTTCCATGCGCGATGGACTCCTCACCGCTGGTGATTAAGGAACCTCCGGCAGGAGGATCGCCGGACCGACTGGCGACATTTCTCATTATCGTCTGACACGACTACTACTTGGAGGGGGGAAACCTCGACAGCTCTTTCCGAGCTTCCCCCAATGGCTTCCTCTACTGTTTTGCCCCCCTCTGGCAGGGAGGGCTGATTGGTTAGAGCTGACGTTCCCGCTTCCTCCCTCTTTGAAGCAGAGGAGTGGCGGCTGAAATCGTCTTTCCTAAGCTCCCTTGAGCGAGACCAGAAGGACGAGACCTCTTCTCGGATCTATGTCTTTCCTCAGAGCCGGAGCCCCTATGGTGCTTTCCCAATCTCTCTCCTTATTTGGCCCGCAAACGCAGACCTCTCGGCTAAAAACACAGCGGATGTTCAGTTAAACAATGGCAGGATCACATAAACATGCTGACCATTAGAACAAGGACTAACCCTGAGGGTCGATGGAGCTAAGCCCAGCGGTGAAAAGGGCATCCTCTGCTAACAACGTGCTGGCAGAGACCTCCTGACCACTACAAAGAATAGCCAGATCCCTTTTCTCCCGCTTGCTCAACTCCATACGCGCCTCCTGATCCTTCACATAACTAGCCCATCCTCTCGGAAAATCCGAGATAATGTTTCCTTCGCAATGAGAAATCAGGACTTCCACCCTTTATCAAAGAAGGGTTATCAGATATCATCTTGAACGACTTCCGAGGGCCAATGTAGGGCCACTCAGAACTCCTCCGAAACCAGATTGTAACAAACTCAAAATAAGGGAAGAGTCGCAGTCACCCCAATGCAACTACACATCGAGATAAACCCAACGAGATTGTGCCAGCTATTCGGGGCCACCATCGTCGGGCATATGTTGTAGAACCTCATCACCTCCTATATCAATGGGTGAAGAGGGAATCGAGACCTGCCCTCAAGCTCTCCTCGTAGAAGAAAACCCCCCGGCTTAGCTCGGTTGAAACCCGTGCTCGATCCTCGGTGCCCATAAGGCTACATCCAAGGAACTCTATAATGGCGACGGATCCTATCCAGATCGTCTAAGTTACCTCAGAAGCAACATTTCCTGAACCACTCATATTGGCTGAATAGGGGGCAAGACATGAACAGACAAGCAAGGGCTTAATGAGAGAGCGGAAAATCTCTGTGGCAGGGACAAAGGGCATTGCAGAAGGAGCGCCACCCCAACCCTCCTTAAATAAGTGCTTTAGAAAAAAAGCCCTAGACGCCAAAAACCCCGATATGGGCGCCAGAAATAAAGGAGTCCCGCACGCGGAACTTCCGCTATCGCGAGTTGATGGAAACGAGGAATTTCCTCCTCGAGCTGCGATGAAAAATGATGACAAACAACGGCCCGTCATTTACAAGGTTATCATTGCCCACCTTTTTGAATCCCCCAATAAGACTGCTCCAGAATTCTACTACCTATATCCGAACTTATACTTCGGACTAGGGAGTGGGGGGCATGTGATGGGGTAAAATCGTCATTGCATTATTGATAGCTCACATCGGCGATTAGGTCACACCCAATCCAAACACCCTACTAGCCAGCTGGCATAGCCATCACCTCTGACAAAGTGGGGTCGTCCCGACAATCCGAGCCATTCCTCGGTAACCCGAGCTATCCTCATACTTCGGCCATCCAAGCCGAGCCATCCCTCGGTAACCCGACCTATCCTCATACCTTGGCCATCCAAGCTGACTATACTTCGGCCATCCGAACCAAGCCATTCCTGACAATCCGAGCTATCTCCGTGCCTCGGCCATCCGAGCTGATATACCTCGGTCATTCGAGCCGATCCACTCTATACCTTGAAAACCAGGTTATTCCTCATTTAGGCCAAACCACGACATTCAAAATATCTCTGCAGAATCCGGCGCAGGAGAGTTCGAATCCACTATAACTAAATAAGATTTCAGGCAGCGAATCATGCCTAGAAGTGGCTAGGATCTGCAAGAGTGGCCTAGGTCTGTGATCATTGAGCCTCAAGGCATCAACCAGCTCTCCCAGCCGTCGATCCTCTAACTGACAAGATACGGACCCTACTGACCTCATAACAAACTTGATTCGAATCCTTACAGTTTCAGACCCCATCCAGGGCACGTTCAAGGAATCAGATGATCACCTATAAATACCACAACATTCCAACCTTCAGGTACGCATGCAAACTCAAAAGCAACTCCTTACGCATTCATTTACTCACTGAATCTCATACTCCATTAGAGCTCTCACAAGAGCCCTGAGAAACACATTCTCTGTGAGTCTTCTCCTCATATCTGTTTGCTGTGAATCTCTACTGACTTGGGCGTTGAAGATCCTCCGCAGAGGACAACCTCCACAGTACGCTCTGCGTGCGGACTGTTTTGCACTTTCCACTCCGAGGCGACGAGATCGACGTCCGGATCAGGAGCCAAAAGTGCATCCGAGTCGAAGAACGGATTTTCACAGCAATAAAATAATAAATTATTTTGAACTCCAAAGCCCATTTCCTCTGTTCCATGCTGCAAGAAACGATGCAGTTTGTGGATTAACTACGTTTCATCTCTCGCATGATCTGGACTAAAATTAAAGCCTTGCAATAATTATTATTATTTTGTTTAAGTTACCGAAGCTGTTGGTGAGAGGGGGAAGACGCCATCGTTCTGCATTTCCCAGATGTGAAATTCCCACCAAAAGTGGAGAAATGGGGGAGTTTGTGATCTTGACACGTAGCCACAAAAAAAACAAAAATTCGTTAAAAAAGTTTAAATAACTTTAATCACGATAAAAATCTATAAAACAAAATACTCAGTACCGGTTTCTTCCTTATGACAAACTTTAGCTTTCCTGTTTTCACCATGTACACGCGACTCATCAAAAAATAACTCTATTTTTTTCTTTTGCCCTTGCTTTTGCCCTTCCTCTTCTTAGACTTGCTGGTTTCCTTACCCTTGTGATCACTGCAACCAGCTTCGCTTATTGTTTCACTTATGTTTTGGTTGGTTGCTTTACTCTTCATCTCTTCAATGAATTTCTCGTTCGCTGCATTGATGAGATGGAGGTTACCAGAATCAGCAGCAGCCACAGTCCCACTCTGATCAGTGCAGGGAGTTTCCTCAGGAAATGTTTGAAAACTAGGTGGCTCCACTTGCTTGCCCTGGTCTTTCAGTGGAATAAGCAAGTCCATGAAAGGCTGTAACCTTGGCCTCAGTTCCTGCAACTTTGCACAGGATTCTTCAATGGTCGTAGACAAGCTCTCCATGCCCTCTGGATTACTGAAACTACCAAACATAGAAAAATTTGAAATATGTTATACATGAAAACTGAGATGGGCTGCCGCCAGTCACCAAACAAGATGTCAGATAACTCAAATTTTGTAAAGAGTTTTAGCAAACGTAGAAAAAATAATATTTAAGAAGATAAGAAAATAAAGGAAGACATCAGATTGAGGTCACAAAAGAAAGCTCACACTATAGAACCAGTTTTAATTTGTTAAAAGAAACCACCGACGATGCACAACATGACAGATCCATGTGTCCATGAATGGTCAGAATCTAAACAAAGATCCCATTTAACATCATGAATTTCATATCTCATGAGCTAGTTTAAATTGCATCAAAAATCTTGCTTCCCTTTACTGACACTAATTGGGCAATAACATGAATTAATATCAGTAAAAAAGAACTCAGGTGGCATAGATACCATGTTGTTCACCGCACCCAGAGCACAGTGCAAACCACGACTGCATACAAGTTCTGTGCTCCGCCAAAATGGATGTTGTTCTTAACTGATGAGGGGTAAAATCGTCATTGCATTATTGACCGCTCATATCGGCGATTGGGTCACGTCCAATCCAAACATCCTGCTAGCCAGCTGGCATAACATCCAAGCAACGAAGCCAAATCACCTCTGACAAAGTGGGGTCGTCCCGACAATCCGAGCCATTCCTCGGCAACCTGAGCTATCCTCATACTTCGGCCATCCAAACCGAGCCATTCCTCGGCAATCCGAGCTATCTCCATGCCTCGGCCATCCGAGCCGACTATACCTCAGCCATTCGAGCCGATCCACTCTATACCTCGGAAAACCAGGTTATTCATCATTTAGGCCAAACCACGACATTCAAAATTACCTCTGCAGAATCCGATGCAAGAGAGTTCAAATCCACTATAACTGAATAAGATTCCAGGCGGCGAATCATGCCCAGAAGTGGCCTAGGACCTGCAAGAATGGCCTAGGTCTGTGATCGTTGAACCTCTAGGCATCAACCAGCTCTCCCAGCCGTCGATCCTCTAACTGACAAGATACGGACCCTACTGACCTCATAACAAACTTGATTCGAATCCTAACAATTTTCAGATCCCATCTAGGGCACGTCCAAGGAATCAGGTGATCACCTATAAATACCACAGCACTCCAACCTCTCAGGTATGCACGTAAACTCTAAGGAAACTCCTTACGCAATCATTTTTGCTCACTGAATCTCATACTCCATTAGAGCTCTCACAAGAGCCCTGAGGAACACTTTCTCTGTGAGAGTCTTCTCCTCACATCTACTTGCTGTGAATCTCTACTGACTTGGGCATCGAAGGATCCTCCGCAGAGGGTAACCCCCACAATACCCTCTGCGTGCGGACTGTCTTGCAGGTTCCACCCCGAGGCGACAAGATCGGCGTCTGGATCAGGAGCCAGAAGCACACTCGAGTCGAAGAACGGATTTTCGCGGTAACAGATTGGCGCTAGAAGAAGGGCCCCAAGTCCCATAAACTTGTGATCCAGGAGACAAGACTCAAAAACCAGAGCAAAGCATCCTCTCATGGCCAATCGGAAGAGAGCTACATCTGAAGCTCGAGACCAGGCCGCCTCTCAAAGGCCTGATCCAATTAGCGGTGCTGCACCTCCTCTACTGCCGCCAGCAGAAACTCCTTCGCCACCGACAACGGCGGTAACCCTGGACCAGTTCGCCACTCTGGTTCAGCAGGTCCAAGCATTGACCCAATTTGTCCAAGGGTTCCAAGCGATCCTTGGAATGGCTATCCCTGCCTCTCAGCCTCATGAGGAGGCCACTGCCCCTGCTTTGCCAGCGATCTCTTCTTCCAATCCGCCTGAGGCGGCGGATCATGGTCACCGGCCCACAAAGGCGAAGCCGGCATTGCAGTGAGCTGGAGGGAAGAGCCCGCTCAGATCCAGGCTTAAAGTCAAGAAACTGATTGCCTACACCGACTCCCAATTAGTGGTGGCGAGGTGCAGGGAGAATTCGAGGCTCGAGAGTCGTATATGATTCGGTATCTCCAAAAGGTGCGCGATCTATCTTCCTATTTCGATGAATTTAAAATTGTCCAGATCCCAAGGGTTGAAAATGCGCACATCGACCTACTGTCCCGCCTGGCAACTACGGAGTCGATGGATCTCGAGCAAAAATTCCACCTAGAGGTCCCAGAGAAGCCCAGCATCGTCAATGCTGATCACATGATGCAGGTTGACACCGAACCATCCTGGATGGACCCCTGCACCAGTACCTCAAAAAAGGGTTGCTGCCCACCGATAAAAAGGAAGCAAGGAAGTTGAAATTGCAATCCTCTCATTATGTTCTGATTGATGATCGGCTATATAAACGATCCTTCTCCATGCCACTGCTCAAATGCCTCCATCCATCAGAAGCCAATTATGCTCTTCGGAAGGTTCATGAAGGCATATGTGGCAATCACCTCGGCAGCCGCGCCCTGTGCCACAAAGTGCTACGCCAAGATATTATTGGTCGACGATGCAGAAAGATGCTGATGACCTTGTCCGAGCCTGTGATGCGTGCCAACGACACTCAAATATTCAGAGGCTCCCCTCTGCTCACCTGACTTCCATCTCATCCCCCTGGCCCTTCGCCAAGTGGGGAATGGATATACTTGGCCCTTTTCCCCTTACAACGGGGCAAAGGAAGTTCCTGTTTGTTGCAATTGATTATTTCACTAAGTGGGTCGAAGCCGAAGCAGTCGCCCAGATAACCGAAGCTCGGGCTAAGGACTTCGTGTGGAGGTCCATCATCTTCCGCTTCGGTCTTCCCCACACCATCATCACCGACAACGGAAAGCAATTTGATCATCCGAAATTTCGGGAGTTCTGCGAGGATCATAGCATTCTTCATCGCCTGACATCGGTCGGACATCCTCAAGCTAATGTAGAGGCCGAGGTAACAAATCGAACTCTCTTGCAGGGAATTAAAGCTCGGCTCAACCAAGCGCGAGGCAGATGGGCGGAGGAGCTCCACCATGTGCTGTGGGCGTACCGAACCACTGAAAAGGCTCCAATGGGCCAGACTCCATTCAAGATGGCCTTCGGCACTGAAGCTGTTATCCCCATGGAAATTGGGCTCCCCTTCCCTCGCACCGAAGGCTACTCGGAAGATTCCAATGATGAACAACTCCGAACCAATCTTGACTTGATAGAAGAAGTCAGGGAGAAAGCCCGGATCTGGATGGTGGCTTACCAACAAAGAGTTGCCCACTACCATTCAACCAGAGTCAAAGGGAAATTTTTCTCCCCGGGTGATCTGGTACTTCGGAAGGCATCTGTGTCAAAGCGACTGGAGCAAGGAAAGCTGTCTCCTAATTGGGAGGGTCCTTATCAAATTACGGAGGTAATTAAACCCAGCACCTATAAGCTCCAAGATCTAAATGGAAAATCTATTCCTCGGACGTGAAACTCGGATAATCTCCGCATCTATCATTAGTGAGAGTATGCCCTCCCTGAACTTACCTTGTCCATTGATTTAAATCTTCAAAGGTTCGAAAAATTTCTATTGTTTATTGCTTTCTTTGATGGCTACAATGAGAGACAAGTTTATAAATCCTCGGTCAGGCCAAGCGATCTCCGGACCTTGGCCGCGCCAAGTAAAATATATCCCAGCCGGGCTAGGAGGACTCCGTACCTTGGCAGCGCCAAGTAAAATATAATCTTGAAGCCTCGGCCAAACTGAGTGATATATTATTTGAAATCTCGGCCAAACCGAGTGATATATTATTTGAAGCTTCATCCAATCTGAGCGGCGATCTCCGTACCTTGGCAGTGCCAAGTAAAATATAATCTTTATAAATACTCGGCCGGGCTGAGCGATCTCTATACCTTGGTAGCGCCAAGTAAAATATAATCTTTATAAATCCTCAGCCGGGCAGAGCGATCTCCATACCTTGGCAGCGCCAAGTAAAATATAATCTTTATAAATCCTCGGCCGGGCTGAGCGATCTTCGTACCTTAACAACGCCAAGTAAAATATAATCTTGAAGCCTCAACCAAATCGAGTGATATATTATCTGAAGCCTCGGCCAAACCGAGTGATATATTATCTGAAGCCTCAGCCAAATCGAGTGATATATTATCCGAAGCCTCGGTCAAACCGAGTGATATATTATCAGAAGCCTCGGCCAAACCGAGTGATATATTATCTGAAGCCTCGGCCAAACCGAGTGCTATATTATCTGAAGCCTTGGTCAAACCGAGTGATATATTATCTGGAGCCTCGGTTAAACTGAGTGGCGGTCTCCGTACCTTGGCAGCGCCAAGTAAAATATATTCCTGGAAGCCTCGGCCTAAACGAGTAATTTCTCAAACACTCTGACGCAACTAAGACGTCCCATTATGCTTTGGCAGATGTTAGTAACCTTTCTCCGCTTATCAGCAAGATTATGCAAGTTATTTCTTTTCAAAGAAATACGTACTTCATTCCTTAAGTAGGACCATGCTTGTTGCGTAACTCCGCAAGGCTCCCAGCCTTTCTCTGACCTACACAGAGATAAACACTTCCCTCATAGGGGACTAAATGACACATTGGCAAAAATAAAGTAGCAAAACACTGCTGAAATTATAGATTACGCTATGGACTGAAAAGCATAAAATAAGATAGCAACTCTCGACACAATCACATCAGAAAAAGAAACAGATGTCACAAAAAGAAAGAGTATAAACTTTCTTTATTAATATGAAAGAATTACAACCTCTTAAGAGGCATTACAAGTGCATCATAGTATAGGAAATACAAATAAGATAAAAGCTCGGCTGAGCAGCTTCGGTCTATAACGATGTCTTTACATCCGATCCTAGAAATCAGAGAAACCAGACAGCTCCGTTGAGCCACTGGTTAATCCCAAAGAGCAAAGTAAGCCATCCACGAATCCCTCGATGAACATGAAGGGATCATAACTAGGCCAAAGGCCCGTGGATGCTTATGCAATGAAGCATCTCCCCCAGGTGGGATGCTGGTTTGCTAGCCACTGCCCAATTGTAAAAGGCAAAGAACCAGCAGACCAACACATCCCTCCTCTCTTTTTCACATGGAAAAAGATTCCTTAGTCGGATGAACTGAGGAATTCAAGCTGAGGGAGGAGGCAAAATTCATGTAAACCATGGGGGATGCATATGCTCTGCATTTCCTGCGATCCCCATGGATTTCCTGCGATCCCCATGGCAAGTGGCAAAGGACACACAGGAAGCATATACGTGCGCTCCCCATATGACCTCTGCGAGTTTTCCGTGCGCTCTCCATATGACCTCCGAGAATTCTCTCTTGAGAACTATCTGCTCTTCAGCAGCTTCCCATCACCCCAGCTATCTGGGGCGAACCGGCTTTTAAAAGGGAAGCTCGATCTCATCGCTCCCAATGAAACAGACGCCATGAAAGCCCTCACAACTCACAGAGAAGAGAACCCTTGGGGAATGGCCTAGCATAGTCCACTCCCTACCCCTTTTTATAGGCAAACAGACAGAGAAGCTATTAAAGTAGAAGCCACGGGATTCAAAACGCCTTGGCCACGCTACCACATGGCGATTCAAGATAAAAGGGCGCTTTCCAAATCGCATCGAACGCATTTCCCAGGCCATGACGTACGACAAAAGATTTCTCTCTGATCTCAAATCAAGAGCCTTAAATGCAGGAAATTGTCCGCCGATCCTTGAGATACGGCAAGCCTGGGAAATCGCCTTATGAAAACGACACCGCCTAATGGCAGTCGAGTGCTTATCGCGTACGTTAAAAAGACCCAGGTTGGAAAAGGCCAACGGGATAAATGCCAACGCAAAAAGCAAAGCGTCCTTCGGCGAATTACAAATCCATCTCGTCCGCCCGAGCAGAAAACAAGACGATTTCTTATAGACCGAACTATCCGCCAAATCTCGTCCGAGGTACTCGCACAGTTTTTGGTCATATCGCGCCGAACCATTTTATGCCTCGGCCAAACGAGCCAATCTCTTATTTCGGATTGACCGAACTATCTGCCTAGCCTTGGCCTTGACTGGGACGTTTCCTAGGGTTCTAGTCGAACTATTCTATGCTTCGGCATGCCGAACCATCTGCCTGGCCTCGGCCTCGACCGAGACATTTCCTTAAGATCAAACTGAGCTCGCTTACGTCAGCAAAGCAAATTGGTTCAACTTCGAATAAACAGGATGTTCAATCCAGAAAGGATAAACCGATCTAGGAACACGAATTGATTCATTCGCCGTCCGAAAAAACCCGTGACAAAAAGATCGCCCAAAAAAGACAAACAAGTGGAAACGAAAGACCCATTCATTAAAAGTTTCGGCCAAATTACAAGTCTGAGAAGCAAAAATACATGAGCAACCCTTAAGAATCAGGGTTCGGATCGGTCCTAGGAGCCTCCTCGGTAACATCCGGGAGGACTTGACTTGCCTCTCCCACTTCAAATGTTGTTGGTTCCTCGACAGTGAGCTGAGGGCGTTCTTCGGAAGCCGCGGCCTCATTAAGGCCTAGAATAGCATCAAGATTGACGTTTGAAATATCTTCATACTCAGCTTCTTCGACCCCCAGGGTAAGGCATCAAAACGTTCGGTATCAAAGAAAGATAAATCCCATTCGGGATGCGCGCGAGAGATCTTTGCTCGAGTCTCCTCCTCGCCGAACTGAAATGCATCGGCACAAACCTCTCTACGTTTTTTAGAAAATTGGGTAGAATCTTTATACTCCTCCACAGCCGAAGTAATTCGACCATTGGCTTCAGCTAGTTGATCTCGGAGTTCAAGGTTCATCCGACGACTCGCGGACAATTCTGCCTTTAGAGCTTTAAATTGCTCCTGCATCTCGAACCCAATTTTACTCATGCAAAAATATCATAATGTTTAAGCCCACAGGCAAAAGAAAAGCACCGAAAGCGAACAAACGGGAAGACGCTATACCTCTTCCTCCCGCCGAGCCATTTCATTGCTCAGCTCCTGAACCTTTTCCAAGGCCTTCAGCTTGGCCGACTTATTTGTTGAAGACTTTCCTTGAGGTCATTAATTCAGAACTGCTTGTCCCCAACCTCCCACCGATTGATCGATATCTTCGGTAAGCCGAGCAATCTACTCATTTTGCCATTTAGCCGATTCTCTATATCGGCAAGTTCCTTATTCAGATCGGCAAGCTGATCCCGTTGCCGCCAACACTTAAGCTCCTCCTCCTCGAGCCTTTTGCTACAATTATTTTTATCTTCGGCATGACTAGCCCTCAACTGGTTCCACCTTTTGTCGAAATACTGCCGCATGGTCTTAACGTCGTCGTCATGCTTTGCCTTAATTTGGGATAACTCCAAGCAAGCCTTGTCCGATTGCTCACGGAAACCCTGGAGCTCTTTGACTTGGGTTTCGAGCCGAGAGGCCCTTTCAGCTACAAGCCGGAGAGACTCGCTCGCCCTCTCAAAATCTGCCCTAGTGGACGCTAAGGCCCTAGAAAGCCGGCTGGTTGAATCCACCCTCGCCCGAAGGTTGGCCGCTTCCTTCCTGACCTGAGCGCAGGCCCCAATGGCCAAATTTAAATGCCAAGTCAGCGCTCTTGTGACCTAAGCATTCTACGAGAAAAACACATGTGAAAAACCATGACAAGGCCGACCAATCAAGAATCATAACCTCGGTACAATAACTCACCCGGGAGATATAGTTTGAAGCCATCATCATGAGAGTAGCATTGCTAATTTTGGGGAGAAGGAAAGCATCCTTCAGCGCCCTGAGCCGGCCGAAAGCCGCCTCAATGATATCCTCGGCGGCAGGCTCATCCAACAAAGAACTCCCTCCCGCGCACAAAATGGACCTCATCAAGGCGGTGAGCATATCATCCACCTCCAGGCTATGAACAAAGGAGCTCATGGCCAAAGAACTGGCCTAAGGGATTCTGACCCGAGGAATCATCCGCTCAGCTTCCCCTGTTAGAGCTCCAACCTGCAAGGCCTTGAATGCTTCGGCCTCGATCGAGGGAGCCTCAGCCCGAACACCCCCTTCATCCAGCGATTCCTCCTCCTCTTCCTCTTCCTTTTCGGCCATCGCCCTATTTCCGACAGACTCCATTTGAACTTCAATTTCTTTCACGGCATCCTCTGATACCTTAGCAGAGAGACCGTCAATAGGAGACACTCCGACCTCCACCAACCTCTCCATAGGTGGCTCCATTTGAGCCTCAACAACCACCGCTGCCTCTCCTGACCCCTCCACCTGAGTGGAGGTCTCTTCCATGCGCAGTGGACTCCTCAGCGCTGGTGACTGAGGAACCAGCAGGAGGATCGCCGGACCGACTAGCAACATTTTCTCAGCATTGTCTGACATGACTACTACTTGGAGGGGGGAAACCTCGACAACTCTTTCCAAGCTTCCCCCAATGGCTTCCTCTGCTGTTTCACCCCCTCCGGCAGGGAGGGCTGATCGGTTATAGCTGACGTTCCCGCTTCCTCCCTCTTTGAAGCAGAGAGTGGCGGCCGACATCGTCTTTCCTAAGCTACCTTGAACGAGACCCGGAAGGGCGAGACCTCTTCTCGGATCTATCTTTCCCCAAGCCGGAGCCCCTATGGCGCTTGCCTAGCTCCCTCTTATTTGGCCACAAACGCGGACCTCTCGGCTAAAAACACAACGGATGTTCAGTTAAACAGTGGCAAGATCACATAAACATGTTGACCATTAGAACAAAGACTCACCCTGAGGGTCGATAGAGCTAAGCCTGGCGGCGAAAAGGGCATCCTCTGCTAACAAGGTGCTAGCAGAGACCTCCTGACCGCTGTGAAGGATAGCCAGATCCCTTTTCTCCCGCTCGCTCAACTCCATACGCGCCTCCGGATCCTTCACATAACTAGCCCATCCTTTCGAAAAATCCGAGCCAATGTTTCCTTCGACAATGAGAAATCAGGACTTCCACCCTTTATCGAAGAAGGGTTATCAGAGATCATCTTGAACGACTTCCGAGGGCCAATGTAGGGCCACTCAGAACTCCTTCCGAAAATCAGATTGTAACAAACTCGAAATAAGGGAAGAGTCGCAGTCACCCCAACGCAACTACACATCGAGATAAACCAACGAGATTGCGCTAGCTATTCGGGGCCACCATCGTTGGGCATATGTTGTAGAACCTCATCACCTCCTGTATCAATGGGTGAAGAGCGAATCGAATGTAGGAAGAAATAGTCACCGAGGCATCCATATTTTTAAAAATTGATAACTATTATCATTACGAAAATTAAAAGATTACATATTAATCTATCTAATATGCATCAAGATCATATCTTTGCCTATATATTCAGGGTCGTTTGATCTAAAATATGCATATAAAAATATCAAGATCATATCTTGATCTTCAAGATGACTAGTCACACTATTATCTTGAAGCCTGCCTTAAGATCTAGGGATCAAATCACTTACCTTAAGAACAGTAGGTAAATCCTTATTGCTCTGCAGCCGTTCAATCGTCCGGCCTCTAGTATCGTCCACGCGAAGCCCCGAATGATCAGATTTCCGGGAGTGCTAGCTCGCGGAAAAATAGCTTTGCTGATCTTGAATCCCCTCACTTGAATCTTCCTCCAAGATCCACCAGGCTTCCGCTAACACCAGAATCACCAGAATCACCAGGATTTTCTATTCTAACATTTTAGAATTACAATCCACGACAATTTAGAATTACAATCACGACAAATCGTGTATTGTTGTTCTATTTTTGTTCTGTGTTCTCTGGTGAGGGAATGCCCTCTATTTATAGTCTCGATTTAGCCTTGACATTAATTCTGACATTTAAGAATCCGTCGTTTGGCAAAAGCAAAGAGACGCCGAAGGCACGGCGCTTGGTTTAATTCCGACGTTTGGAGAAAACCAAGGAGTCGCGGCGTTTGGTTTAGTTCCGTCGTTCGGAGAAAACCAAAGAGACGAGGGATAAATCCGACGTTCGGTAAATAAATGTCATGCATTAAATTCTATCTCATGAGATGAGATTTTAGCCATCTCATCATATGAGATCCATATTCGAGAGGTTTGGGTTCTGATCTGAATTTATTTGACTTAACCCACATAGATCATGGTCCAAGCCCAAATCAAATTTGGCTAGTCCTGAATCTATTTAAATTCAAATCAAGTCTAATTTCAAATCAATATTTGAAATTGACTTGTCCTTCTAATAGACTTAAACCAAATTGAATCTTATTCAATTGTACTTAACCCAATTGAGATAATTCAATCAATCAAATTGATTAATTAAATCATATACGATTCTCAATCGTTGATCAGCAAATAGATCATCCTAGGAAACTTCTATGCGTGTGACTCTCTAGGTTCGAACCTAAGCCGGTAGCATAGAAACAACTTTCTATACTAATCGATGTGCCCATCTAGCAATGGAACCCGACGTCCGGATAGGTCGAAGAGTTGCCGAGCAAACTCCAAGAACCCTAAGAAACAGTTACCGTATAATTCATCCTCTTGACCACAAATGCTAAGGATGGCTTAAGAGCCTGTCAACTCTAAATAGCAAATCCATAAAGTGATTTCAACTTTAGTGATCATGTGACTTTCACATGAAGTGCCTTGGCCAAGGTCTTGCTAAATTGAAACACAAGCATTTCTCCTTTTAATGGGATAGGTCAAATTCCATCTTGATCCACAACTGACTACCACAAGTACTTGACTGCACCCAGTAACCTTTCGTAGCTGGATTAGAAATCAGGTGGTCCGGCACCTAAGTACAATGAGTTGCTTGTAAGCCACTGGTTGTGATCTTCAGGTCTGAAGGATACTTATACCTATATCTTCTCGGATTAACTCTTGACAGCAGAGTATCCGAAATGAGTCACGTTCGGTGAAATGTACTCCTACACTTTCACCTGTATGTCATACCAGTGTCTCTACACTCCTTGGTTAAGAGGATAACCAACAAATATGATATACAACGTCCTATAATTGATAGTACTATGGCCCTGTCATAGTATATCATTTGGTCGCGAACTCTTTTAAGGACCTTCTAAGATAAATCCTCCTTTATCGTGAGGAAGATCCTAAGGGCTTCATTATCAGGAGTATTAAGAAGATGTTCTTGTAATGAATAAACTGCCAAATAACTTTTATTAATATATCAATTTATATACAATTTACATCAGCACAATCATCAAATGATTGGCTTTAGGATACAATTCCCAACAAACTCCCACTTAGCCTAAAGCCACTCATTACAGTATCTAATACCCATCTTCAACTTATAGTTGTCAAACTCCTTGATGCTGAGTGCTTTAGTAAATGGGTCACCTAGGTTTTCCTTTCCATCAATCTTCTGAAGATTTATGTCACCTCGGTCTACTATCTCTCGAATAAGATGAAACCGGCGCAGTATGTGCTTGGTGCGCTGATGTGCTCGTGGTTCCTTTGCTTGAGCTATGGCACCAGTGCTGTCACTGTATAACAGGACTGGTTCATCTATGGAAGGTGTCACTCCAAGCTCGGAGATGAACTTTCGCAGCCACACAGCTTCTTTCGCAGCATCTGATGCAGCGATGTACTCTGCCTCGCACACCGAATCTGCCACTGTATGTTGCTTGGAACTTTTCCAGCAAACAGCTCCACCATTTAGGATAAACACGAAACCCGATACACTTTTGCTATCATCATGATCTGATTGAAACTGGAATCAGTATATCCAACAAGTTTCAAATCAGACTCTCCATAGACTAACCACTGGTCCTTAGTATTTCTCAAATACTTAAGGATTGTCTTAACAACTTGCCAGTGTTTTTCTCCTGGATCAGATTGGTATCTACTCACTACTCCTAGTGAGTATGCCACATCTGGTCTTGTACATGTCATGGTGTACATAATCGATCCTACTGCCGAAGCATATGGAATTCGACTCATACGTTCTCTTTCATTAGGAGTTGTCGGACAATCCTTCTTAGAAAGATGAATTCCATGGCCTATCGGAAGATAGCCTTTCTTGGAATTCTCCATGCTAAACCTCTTTAGCACTGTGTCAATGTACGTAGATTGGGATAAACCTAGCATCCTCTTAGATCTATCTCTATAGATCTTCATCCCTAGGATGTATGATGCTTCTCCCAGATCTTTCATGGAGAATTGTGATGATAACCATGTCTTTATTCCTTGTAATGCAGGGATATCATTCCCGATTAAGAGAATATCATCCACATATAATACAAGAAATACAATAACAGAATCGTTAGCCCATTTATAAATGCAAGGTTCTTCTTTATTCTTAATAAAGCCATAAGATTTGATCACTTTATCAAATCGTATGTTCCAACTCCTTGATGCTTGCTTAAGTCCATAAATAGACTTCTGTAGCCTGCACACTTTAGACTCGTCTTCAGATATAAAACCTTCAGGCTGTATCATATACACCTGTTCTTCTAAATCACCATTTAGAAAAGCGTTTTAACATCCATCTGCCAAATCTCATAATCGAAGTGTGCTGCTATAGCTAGCATAATCCGAATGGATTTCAGCATTGCCACAGGAGAAAACGTTTCGTCATAGTCAATACCATAACGTTGACGATACCCCTTGGCAACCAGACGTGCTTTATAGGTCTCTACCTTTCCGTCTGCGCCTCTTTTCCTCTTGAAAACCCATTTACACCCTATGGGTTTTATCCCTTCGGGTGGGTCAACTAATGTCCATACATTATTGTCCTTCATGGAATCAAGTTCGGATTTCATGGCATCAAGCCATTTATTAGAGTCAGTCCTTTGCATAGCATCCATATAGGTGATCGGATCCTCGTTGTTCTCATCGAGTTCAACAGGATCATCGTTCTGGACCAAGAAACCCAAGTATCTGTCCGGTTGATGTGGTACTCTACCAGATCGCCTTAATGGTGCATCTAAAATGGGTTTTGAGTTTGATCTAATCAACTCAGATTCTAGGGGTTCACTGGTTTGTGTTGTTCCTTCTACTTGATGAACTTCCTCAAGTTCAACATTAGAGCTATTTGTTCCTTCACTAAGGAACTCCTTTTCAAGAAAAACTGCTCTATTACTAATGAACAACTTTTGTTCTTCAGTATTGTAGAAGTAATATCCTTTTGTTTCTTTCGGATAGCCGATGAAAAAATATTTGTCAGATTTGGGTTCAAGTTTGTCTGATTTTGCACGTTTCACATAAGCCGGACACCCCCAGACTCTCAGATAGGTAATAACCGGTTTATGTCCATACCACATCTCATGTGGAGTTTTAGAAACAGACTTACTTGGAACCTTATTAAGAATATGACAAGCTGATTCTAATGCGTATCCCCAAAATGATATTGGCAAGCTTGCAAAACCCATCATGGACCGAACCATGTCTAACAGAGTTCGATTCCTTCTTTCCGACACACCGTTATGTTGCGGTGTTCCAGGAGGAGTCCATTGGGAGAGAATCTCATTCTCCTTTAAATATGTCACAAATTCATTGGAAAGGTATTCGCCTCCTCGATCTGATCGAAGGGTCTTAATACATTTTCCTGTTTGTTTTTCTACTTCTTTATGATATAGTTTGAACATTTCAAACGATTCAGATTTATGTCGCATAAGATAGACATAACCGAACCTAGAAAGGTCGTCTGTAAAAGTAATGAAGTAGTAGTATCCACCTTTGGCACAAGTGCTCATTGGTCCACATACATCAGTATGTACTAGACCCAATAGCTCTTTGGCTCTTTCACCTTTTCCAGTAAAAGATGACTTGGTCATTTTACCAAGAAGACATGATTCACAGGTAGTTAATGATTCACAATCATCAACTCGAAGGATGCCCTCCTGAGTTAACCTGTTTAATCTGTTCTTGTTGATATGACCCAGCCGATGGTGCCAAAGATAAATATCTGTGACATCAGTTGTTCTAGGGCGCTTACTTGATTGGTACACTACATTCACAGGCTGTGATAATATATAAATGCCATTAGATAAATGCCCAGTCATTACAGTGACTCCATTCATAATGATATTCAAAGTAACATCCTTTATTGAAATTTCATAATTACTTTTGGCCAGAAGGCCTACAGAAATTACGTTCAATAAGAACGTTGGGCAAAAATGACAATCATTTAGTATAATGACATTTCTATTGAAAACTATTTCAAGAACTCCTAATGCCAGTACTGGAACTAATCTTCCATCGCCGACATTTAGGAATCTTTCATTGTCCTCAAATCTTCTGGTGACCTGTAGTCCCTGCAATGAATTGCAAATGTTAAAAGGACTCCCGGTATCCAATACCCAGGTCTGATTATCATATATAGAAAAATTACAAGGTGTTATCATATAAATACCTTGTTGAGCAACATCTTGCTCCTTTTTCTTCTTTGGCCTGTTTGGATCAAGTGTGGCAATGTAAAGAGGACAGTTCCTCTTCCAGTGCCCTTGCATCTTGCAGTGAAAGCATTCAGCTTGACTTTTATCAACTTTCTTCTTCTGCATCTGACCCCTTATAGATGTCCTAGCATGTTGCACCCTTTTATTATTCTTTTTCTTCTTCCCTTTCCCAAAGGGTTTACGCCCTACCTTAGATCCTTCAACCACATTAACCAAACCCTTAGAGAGCTGGTTATCCTTCTCAAAGTTCTGTAACAACCCCAACAAACCGTGGTAGTTGACTGCAGGCTTTGTCATTCGAAAATGAGTAAGGAAAGGTCGGAAGGATGGAGGCAAGGAATTCAGGATCGCATCTTTTCCCAACTGCTCATGTAAGGGAAAGCCGAGCTTGCTTAGGAGTTCTATCTTCTCGATCATGTACAATACATGATCAGTGACAGGAGATCCATCTCTCATTCGAGCATTGAAAATAGCACAACTAGTCTTGTGCCTTTCAACATCGTCGGGTGTGCCGAAAGATTCATTCAACGCTTGAATGATTTCTTCTGGCTGAGCATTCTCGAACCGGCGACCGAATTCATCGTTCATTGCTGCTAACATGATACAACGCACGCTAGTTCTATCATTGAGCCACTTCTGATAAGTGTCTCTCTCAAACTTTGGGTGTTTGCATCAGGTATCTTTGGTGCAGGATTATTCAGAATATATAGAATCCTCTCATGCTCAAGGACGATCTTAAGTTTTCTGAACCAGCTATTGAAATTGGAACCATTCAATTTGTCACTATCCAATAGGGACCTTAATGATAAATTAGTGGCCATGTTCTGCATAAGGAAAAACTAAAGTTTATTAGTATATAAATTGATTCAGTCTAAAGACTTGGACTTTAGTCTAAAGATTCTCCCACTATTTTGTTCAAATTGGCAGCCTCTACACCCCAATTCGAAGAATTATTCTTAATTCTTTAGCGGGCACTAAGATCTACATAAACTACATACAGGCCCAAGTGAAGCTTGGCTAACCCATATGCATCTAAGAGTAGGTTCAAAACCAATTGTTTCCCAAACAATTCTTAGTGTTCAGTTTTGCCCCATGTACCTCTTCAGCAGGCATGAAGTGCCTCCACTGAAAGTTCTGGTTAGGTCCAACCATTAAATGATATAATCAGTGTAACCTATCAATAGACAACCAAGCCCGAGTGAAGCTCGGCTCACCTGACTGTTTATTTAATAGTTACGCTGACTTATCATATAATGAATGATAATTCCGATGGTTGACAAGCACCAGGCATGGAGTGCCTCCAATGATTATCAAGACATCGGACTCATTATCACCCACCTTAATGGGAGGCTATGATCTAGTTATCATATAACTATTTCATTTTAAGGACCTAATAATTTTAGAGGATTTTAATAATATGAAGATAAATTGACTAATCAAGTTCTCCCACTGAATCTATGAAATCGGTAGAATGAAACAAGATTAAGTCAGGTTAAGTGGCACCTAAATCAGTCATACTGATATCCTTACAGGCATGGGTCAACCCGAATCAGGTAAATGATCTGAATCATAAATGGTTCACCACAATGACCAGGTGAAAGAGATCGATGGGAGGGATATGCCATTAACTCGTTAAAGACGCATCAATACGAGTAGCTCCCAATTAAAAACCATTCGATCATTGATCCTCAATTCTGATTTGACCATCTAATAGATTCATGCTCAACCACGGAGCCTAATCTACTTCCATTTGGTTTAATCAAAGAGAAGGACTTGATCAACTACAACTATTGTTTGATTTAGAGCATTCTTAACCTAATCTAATTAGATTTGAACAAATACTCTTTTAGTCCAGTTGATTTAAACCTTAGAGTCTAACCCTTTATGGACCCGATTTAGCTAACCCAAATGATTAAATATATTTCATGTTAACATGTCATATATTTCAATCAAGCATAATGTTACTACTCATAATTCCTATATTTAGATCATATCAAAAAAATTATGAACTAATATTTGACATTCAAATAAAACTCTCATAAATATTTGTATGTTTTATAACATAGACATCATGCCATCATATATCATATCTATGTTTTTATACTAAACATGCAAATATTATGGTTTTATACAACATCAATATGTATCAAATATAAAAATCTTTTGAGAGTGTGTGTAATCTATGTTTTGATGCCAAAGCACAATTTAAATTTTCTTTAAATAAAGCATCAACGATAAAACAATCGCACGGCAATATGTCACAGAATACCTCATTGAATGGGTAATTCGGATTTTCAATCCACCTGTGACCATATGGCCTTGTGATAAGTTTTAGCCATAATTACACAATTAATGAGAATATTAATTTACATGCAATAAATTAGATCATTAACGAAACCATGGCTCTGATACCATTTGTAGGGAGAAATAATCTCCGAGGCATGCATATTTTTAAAAATTGATAACTATTATCATTGCGGAAATTAAAAGATTACATATTAATCTATCTAATATGCATCAAGATCATATCTTTGCCTATATATTCAGGGTCGTTTGATCTAAAATATGCATATAAAAACATTAAGATCATATCTTGATCTTCAAGATGACTAGTCACACTATTATCTTGAAGCCTGCCTTAAGATCTAGGGATCAAATCACTTACCTTAAGAACAGTAGGTAAATCCTTATTGCTCTGCAGCCGTTCAATCGTCCGGCCTCTAGTATCGTCCACGCGAAGCCCCGAATGATCAGATTTCCGGGAGTGCTAGCTCGCAAAAATAGCTTTGCTGATCTTGAATCCCCTCACTTGAATCTTCCTCCAAGATCCACCAGGCTTCCGCTAACACCAGAATCACCAGGATTTTCTATTCTAACATTTTAGAATTACAATCCACGACAATTTAGAATTACAATCCACAACAAATCGTGTATTGTTGTTCTATTTTTGTTCTGTGTTCTCTGGTGAGGGAATGCCCTCTATTTATAGTCTCGATTTAGCCTTGACATTTAATTCTGACATTTAAGAATCCATCGTTTGGCAAAAGCGAAGAGACGCCGAAGGCGCAGCGCTTGGTTTAATTCCGACATTCGCGGGTTTGGTTTAGTTCCGTCGTTCGGAGAAAACCAAAGAGACGAGGGATAAATCCGACGTTCGGTAAATAAATATCATGCATTAAATTCTATCTCATGAGATGAGATTTTAGCCATCTCATCATATGAGATCCATATTCGAGAGGTTTGGGTTCTGATCTGAATTTATTTGACTTAACCCACATAGATCATGGTCCAAGCCCAAATCAAATTTGGCTAGTCCTAAATCTATTTAAATTCAAATCAAATCTAATTTCAAATCAATATTTGAAATTGACTTGTCCTTCTAATAGACTTAAACCAAATTGAATCTTATTCAATTGTACTTAACCCAATTAAGATAATTTAATCAATCAAATTGATTAATTAAATCATATACGATTCTTAATCGTTGATCAGCAAATAGATCATCCTAGGAAACTTCTATGCGTGTGACTCTCTAGGTTCGAACCTAAGCCGGTAGCATAGAAACAACTTTCTATACTAATCGATGTGCCCATCTAGCAATGAAACCCGACGTCCGGATAGGTCGAAGAGTTGCCGAGCAAACTCCAAGAACCCTAAGAAACAGTTACCGTATAACTCATCCTTTTGACCTCAAATGTTAAGGATGGCTTAAGAGCCTGTCAACTCTAAATAGCAAATCCATAAAGTGATTTCAACTTTAGTGATCATGTGACTTTCACATGAAGTGCCTTGGCCAAGGCCTTGCTAAATTGAAACACAAGCATTTCTCCTTTTAAGGGGATAGGTCAAATTCCATCTTGATCCACAACTGACTACCACAAGTACTTGACTGCACCCAGTAACCTTTCGTAGCTGGATTAGAAATCCAGGTGGTCTGGCACATAAGTACAATGAGTTGCTTGTAAGCCACTGGTTGTGATTTTCAGGTCTGAAGGATACTTATACCTATATCTTCTCGGATTAACTCTTGACAGCAGAGTATCCGAAAATGAGTCACGTTCGGTGAAATGTACTCCTACACTTTCACCTGTATGTTATACCAGTGTCTCTACACTCCTTGGTTAAGAGGATAACCAACAAATATGATATACAACGTCCTATAATTGATAGTAATATGGCCCTATCATAGTATATCATTTGGTCGCGAACTCTTTTAAGGACCTTCTAAGATAAATCCTCCTTTATCATGAGGAAGATCCTAAGGGCTTCATTACTTTCAGGAGTATTAAGAAGATGTTCTTGTAATGAATAAACTACCAAATAACTTTTATTAATATATCAATTTATATACAATTTATATCAGCACAATCATCAAATGATTGGCTTTAGGATACAATTCCCAACATCGAAGACCTGCCCTCAAGCTCTCCTCGTAGAAGAAAACCCCCCGGCTTAGCTCGGTTGAAACCCGATGCTTGATCCTCGGTGCCCATAAGGCTACATCCAAAGGAACTCTATAATGGCGACGGATCCTATCTAGATCGTCTAACGTTACCTCAGAAGCAACATCTCCTGGACCACTCATATTGGCTGAATAGGGGGCAAGACATGAACAGACAAGCAAGGGCTCGGTGAGAGAGCAGAAAATCTCTATGGCAGGGATAAAGGGGCGTTGCAGAAGGAGCGCCGCCCCAACCCTCCTTAAATAAGTGCTTTAGAAAGAAAGCCCTAGACACCAAAAACCCTGATATGGGTGCCAGAAATAAAGGAGTCCTACCATGCGGAACTTCTGCTATCGCGACTTGATGGAAACGAGGCGTTTCCTCCTCGATTTGCGATGAAAAAATGATAAAACAGCAGCCCGTCATTTACGAGGTTATCATTGCCCACCTTTTTGAATCCCCGAAATAAGATTGTTTCAGAATTCTACTCCCTATATTCGAACTTATACTTCGGACTAGGGAGTGGGGGCATGTGATGAGGGGTAAAATCGTTATTGCATTATTGACCACTCACATCGGTAATTGGGTCACACCCAATCCAAACATCCTGCTAGCCAACTGGCATAACATTCAAGCGACGAAGCCAAATCACCTCTGACAAAGTGGGGTCGTCCCGATAATTCGAGCCATTCCTCGGCAACCCGAGCTATCCTCATACTTCGGCCATCCGAGCTGAGCCATCCCTCGGTAACCCGAGCTATCCTCATACTTCGGCCATCCGAGCCGAGCCATTTCTCGACAATCCGAGCTATCTCCGTGCCTCGGCCATCCGAGCCGACTATACCTCGGTCATTCGAGCCGATCCACTCTATACCTCGAAAAACCAGGTTATTCCTCATTTAGGCCAAACCACGACATTCAAAATACCTCTGCAGAATCCGACGCAGGAGAGTTCGAATCCACTATAACTAATAAGATTTCAGGCAGCGAATCATGCCTAGAAGTGGCCTAGGACCTGCAAGAGTGGCTTAGGTCTGTGATCGTTGAGCCTCAAGGCATCAACCAGCTCTCCCAGCCGTCGATCCTCTAACTGACAAGATACAGACCTACTGACCTCATAACAAACTTGATTCAAATCTAACAGTTTTCAGACCCCATCCAGGGCACGTCCAAGGAATCAGGTGATCACCTATAAATACCACAGTACTCCAACCTCTCAGGTATGCGCGCAAACTCTAAGGAAACTCCTTACGCAGTCATTTTTGCTCACTGAATCTCATACTCCATTAGAGCTCTCACAAGAGCCTGAGGAATACTTTCTCTGTGAGAGTCTTCTCCTTATATCTGCTTGCTGTGAATCTCCACTGACTTGAGCGTCGGAGGGTCCTCCAGAGGGCAACCCCTACAACACCCTCTGCGTGCGGACTGTCTTGCAGGTTCCACCCCGAGGTGACAAGATCGGCGTCCAGATCAGGAGCTAGAAACGCACTCGAGTCGAAGAACGGATTTCTGCGGCAACATTAACAAAACAGAAACCTTAGGAATTTTTCATGCACTAAAGAACAAGATTTTCCATTTGCAGCGCTAGCACTATGAATGCGTAACTCACACAAGGAAAATAATGAATGATTGCAATCGCAAGATTCCAAAACAATTCAATGCATTTCAACAAGCAGTGGAGAGAGATAAGCTGAGGTGAGCACATTCAGCAAAGAAGCAGATACTCTATAACAATGCTCTTCAAAGTGTGAAAGATGGTAAAATTTAAATTAAGGAGTTTTTTAATGAGTTTGTGCCTAAAGAAAGTGCCAATAATAAGAACTTATCAGAATTAGGGGAAGCAAGACCATGTACAAGGAAAAAAATTCCACAGCAAATTAAGCAGGAAAAGGGTGATATCTCTGTGCCAAAAATTGACAACATATAGCTAATTATCAGGTGACCTTGACATCATATCCAGCTTGAAGACCACTAACCTGGAATGGTCTAGAAACTGTGATAACAGTTCTAACTCATGACGCATGTTTTTAAACAGCTTCTCATCATCTGATAGACCTTTATGCTTCAGCCTTGTTGTGGCATAATCTATTATATGTCCAGCTGCTTCTACTTCCAACTAAAACAGCAAAAGTAGCAATCAGCTGTTCCATTCTTACACATTAGCAATCCGTAAATTTCACACCTTAATGCAGTAGGTTAAAATGGTCAATATACATAAAAAAGGAATCATGTACAAAGGAATGCAAAAATATGTGAGGGTGAATTTTTGGGACTGAGGTGTGCCTACTAACATACCCTGAGTCTGTCGGCATCAAAACCAGTGCTGCTAGCATCTCCAGCATGTCCTTTCTTTTCTGACTGGAGTGCCAAGAGTGTCTCCCAGAAATGATCATATTTTTGCCGTAGACTGCTGCTATCATTCCCATTTTCAATTTCAGTCCATTGTTTTTTTGTCACTTGATCAACTGAAATAGTGGGTAGACATTTTGAATTACCCTCCTGATTTTCACAGCAAATACTAAGATTGGCTTCACCTAAATTCCCATCAATTGTTTTCAGAATAGAATCTTTACCCTCCAACTTTTGTGCGACTTTTGGAAACAGCAGTGGAAGAACATCATCCCGGATTCTTAGGTTTCAGAGTTCACCACAACAGCATTTAGATCCAAGAATTTTGATCCATCTTGGCAGCAGACAACAAAAGGATTTCCAATCATTCCCAATGCCTCTGAGAAATTCCTAACAAAATGAAGCCTATCTCCAATTGGAGATGATATTGCACTGTAAAACTTCTGACGGAACACTACAGGTAAATCTGGATAGATATCTTTCCATGAAAGTAGTTTCCCAACCACAGACATAGTTGATCCAATATTCAAATGGACCAGAGATAGGACAATGACTAATCGCAACACCAGAGAACCACATGGCCAATCAGGGTTGCAAGACTTTCTGATCCATTCCTTTATATCACGTTTGCTTTTTAGAAGCCTTTGAACCATGCTCGAAATATAATGAAGCAGCTTGACAATAGAATTACGGGGCTCTACATTAGGAACAACAAAGCATGCACCCATGTATTCCTTGTAACCATGGTAGCTGAGCATTTCAAAGAGAGTTGACTTGGTAGTATAAAAGCTTGGATTTCCCAGGCAAGATGATGCCATAAATGCTAGACACTCAATGAGATACATGAAACAGTGAGGAGAAATGTAATCAAGCTCCCTTCTCCAGTTTGTCTCCAAAGTACTTTCCAAAGCTTTCCTAAATTCACAGACCAATGCAGCATGCCCAGAGCCACAATCTGTAAAAGTTTTCAGTGCACTAATAAAATCTCTCCATGGTTGCATATGATCCAAAAAAGGGCTGATCTTCTGAAACAATTCATTAGTCAACTGTCCAGTAACAAAGAGAATCATCACAAGTCTCCCTATTTCTCCATGTGTTACCTTGCCATACTTATGGCTGAGATTTTCATCAAGGACTTCTGCAAGGATCTGCCTTGCAGGACCACTCTCACGCAATGTAATCATGTCCTCTGTCATTGCCCTTGTCCAATCAAGTGGAAAAACTAGATCAAATATAGACCTTTTGGACAAAGCAAGGGATTTTTCGATCTTTCCTGAACAATGTTTTATATTAGGTAATTTTGTTTCGCTGAGAAATTTTGCAACTTCAAAGATAAGAAGGACAACATTTCCTTTCAAGAGTAGTGGGCAATCTTTCTTGAAATACAAATTATGTACAGATTGAAGTCCAACCAGTACTCTTGTTCCAACATGAGAAAGTTCTGAAGTCCAAAAATTTTGAGCAGATGTAGCAAATTGATTGAAACTCAACCGAATCAAGTTATGACTCCTCTTATGACTCCTCTTCAGAAAGCCACCACCAATATCTTTCAACCAGTTTGCTTCAGGATCCAGTACGATAAAGGAGTTCTCCTCTTCTCTAACTCCAAAATACATGAGACAAAAGTTTTTATACATCAGTAAGTCGTTTTTACCAGGATGGTCAAGGAAACAAAGGTAGGACAATACATCTAATATCTTCTTCTTCCAAAAGTTCCAGAAGTATACCATTGTTGCAGTGGAACACTGATTCTGATTCATCATTTCATTAACATGCTTTTCCTTGTCCAAAACAAACTCTGATTCCAAAAAAACTTGGAGGGTTCAGTCTGAAGATGGATATCCAGAATTTTACGTGCAATAAGAATTTCCAAACGTACATTTTGAAGTTCACGAAAATGATTCAAGTATTTGACGAGTCAAACAGACTGATCGACCTATCAGATAATAATTCCACTTCTATGCAAGTAGATTCGTAGAAGGAACATGACACCCGCTTAGCAAGAGTCTTTGCTTTATCCAAAAGTTCATCTTTCTTTTCAAAATGCTTAATTGGCCAGCCTTCGCTTCCAGGAGTCCAGAGGGATTGACTAAGAACATGGAGGATAATTAACTCTGTAGCCTTTTCAAAATCACCAACTTTTTCAAACATGTCAGCCTCAAATAAGATATCTCCCTTCATTCTTGAAATGCTTATCGCCTCAAGATAGTTCCCTGACTCAACCTCCACCATCAGTAGCTCATCAAGAAGATTCTTGGACTTCAAAAATCCCGGATCTGGTCCATAGAATCAAAAGCCTTAACAAACACCATCATATGTTTAATGTCTCCTAGCTCATAATAGTGCGCTGCACAGCTCTTCAAAAATGAGATTTTTGCTGCATTGCATTCTTCAAGCATTCGCTCATCAGAATATGAATCCTTCCTCCACTGTTCTATAAAATTCAGTCCAAAATCAAAAAGCGCCCCTCTGGTGCACATAGTCAAACACTTTGAGAAACATTTGGCTCTGGAATATGTCTTAGCAGCAAGAGACCAACATTTTGCCATAGCAAAACAATCTCCTGCAGATTCAAGTCTAGATGCACCACATTTCTCCATAAAAATTGTACCTGCTAGGATTCAAGGGAGAAATACAAAAGGTTATAAGAGAAGCTCCAATGCTGCCAGCAAACATTTCAAAAGAAACATGTTAAAAACTGTACCTTGTAAGAAAATTTTTCTATAGCACTATAATTAAGAACAAAACACACTACCAATTATGGAAATAAATGATAAGCAATGGGAAGATATTTTCTATATTTAAATCACCTGCAATGGTCTTTGACATTCAGCAGATCATCTTGTACTGTCCTAACGCACAGGACAGACACAAGCAAAAGCCCATGCAATGAATATATTATAAACAAAAGAAGTAAAATAAAATGTTCATAAATTAAAAAAAGAGAAAAAAATAGTAAATCTATTGGACTTGTATGTACCATAAACTCTCCGTAAGGCCACATACTAAACCTTATCAATGGGGGATTATACGTCGGTACTTGATCATTTCTGAACATGATTACTGTGGATCTATGCTACAAGGAATAAATGTGGTACAATAGATCTATATTACTCGAGTGAAATGCAGTATATTGGACCTATACCATAGGGTTATATATGGTACAATGGGCATCCACCGCACAGGTTACATGCAGTACAGTGGACTATCTGTAATGACTAAACGTGCAATAGTATACAGTGAGACCTGTCACAGGGATTATAAGTCTCTGAATAGATTAATGAATTATTAAATAATAGTTTTGAAAATTAGTTCATAAGTTATTTATTAGAATGCATATAAAACAATTTATTAATCATTAATAATAATTGTATAAATGTTATAACAATTTTTGAAGTGGATATAAGCTGTCCTTTGAAATTATGTATGGAACATTAGTTTTGATAATAGTTTCTTTTTGTACTGGAAATAAATGTATATGTAGTTGCATATGAATTCAATTTTCTGAATTACATGTACAAACTTGATTAGGAAATTCTTATTTGGCAATATTTGTATATGGAATACTGATTACAGAATTCTACGTGTGTTGAAATAGTTTGATTATTTATATCATACTTGCTGGATGCCTCTAGCTATGGTTATTTATTGAGCCTTCAATTCAATCTTCTTTTATCTCTTTTTTAGAGCCTGAAGCACAGGAGGATGTGGGCAGAGGTTGCACACCGAGCTTACCTGACCTCTATGATTTCATGGAACATTTTGGATATTTTGGTTTGTTGAACTATGATGAACCTTTATAAATTTTTGTAAAGTGGTCATGCAGATGTCAAGGCCTTATTTGATATTACTTTTTTCATGTTATTACTTTTAAAGTGAAAACATAAAATTCAATGCAAGGAAGATGTTTGGTTCCCTTATTTCGAAAAGTGTCTTTCAAAACTTATGGAAGAAGTGAAAATGAAGAATGCTTAGTTCCTTTGTTTTGAAAAATATTTCTTTAAGCCACAAAATCAATTCCATTCAGACTCTCATGATTATTTCTCTTTTTTCCTTACCCTTCCTAAAGCCGCCACCACCATAGCATTTTACAGATGTTCGAGAGCTCATATCAACTCCTTGTTCACTTTCCTCTTTCCCCTAGCTATGCCCTCCATTCTATGGTGCCCTCCTAGGATTCCAACACTCTTCAGATAAACATTGATTCTCCTCCATGGTCTCTAATCCCAGAAAATCCCTAATCAAAACCATCATTGGATCTCAATCAATCTAAGAAAAATCACCCATGAGAGGAGCTTAGGGCTTGTTTAATTGCAGGAAACAATTCTTCATTTTCTATCTCTAGTTTTCATATCTATTTCCAATTCTCTCCATAGCAAATCTCTAAAACATGTTCATTCCTTTAAGAATGGGTGGTGATGGGGGTAGCGATGGTAGAAGCATTGTGGTCATGGTAATCATAACACTAGTGTAGAGGAAAGAATCATGGATGAGCTTAAAAATAAAAGCCCGCCCTAAAGAATAGATAAATCCTATGAGGAGTGTAGTGGAAAGAATCATGGATGCAAGAATATATGAATATTATGAGGAGTGTGGGAAAGAATCATGGATGGGTGAGATTACCCATGTTGCACATAAGAGGAATCATAGATGGCTTTCATTCACTATATATTCTTTGTTATTATAGCAGCTTGATAATTATGCTCCCAATTTTTGGTTAACATACTTCCTCCATTTATGTTTTCAAGTCCTGACCAGACATCCTATGGGATGCATGCTGAAATTGCTTACCATTCTGAGTATTGAAACAGGACCATCCTACTTTCATCTCAATATTCCAATTGGCATGTCTTGAGATATACACTGTCTCAAGTATTAGGATGAACCATGATAGCGGCATGTTCCATTCTATAAAAGAAATCAGGACAGCCCATCCTGTAGGATTTAAAAGCTTGCTCTTGTTATCTTCCTTTAAGTCAGCCAAAAAAAGAAAAAGAAGAAGTGATATCTTTGTTAGATTTGGGAGCATCTTTCAATGCGCATTTAATGAAGTTTGTTATATAATAGAAGAAATAACATATTTCCTTAACACCAATCCATGCTCCCATGAAATGTTTCAAGTACCACTGGAATGGGACAGCTACGAACAATAGCAGTGGTACACACTCTATTGGTGTACGAAAGAGTCTCATACCATGATTGATACCTGATAAAGTACCATTCCAACAAAACTGGTACAAGATCCTATACTAGTATCTGGAAACTAGTTCTTATGTTTTCATGCTATCAAATTCTAAAATTTCCATTTCGAAAATCTCTCTTTAAAGAGAGGAACAAAAGAAGAAGCAAGGCATGTGCTTGCTAGTGCTGGGGGTACTTTTTCATATGTGGAGTAGAAAGATGTGAAGAGTAGCCTTCAGAGAGGAATTACAAGTCACAAGTCTTAATATTCTTGTTTTATGTTTTTGACACTTGCTGTCAATTTCGTCATTCTTTTCTAATGAATCGCTTTGTTTTCTATTAATACACAACTTGCATGATCCTCTCAAAACACTTGATGAGACCTATAATAAACTTGGCTGAACTTCAGGCACCCTGAAACCACATGTTCCTTAATAGACCTATCCATTTCATTATCTAGTTGAATCAAAACCAAGGGCCTTTTTTCCCTTCATTTTTTTAAGCCTTAGGATTCTTGTGACACTGTACATTGTTCCATCAAGTTCACATCTTCCAGTATATCGGTCATGTTTTTACAATATTAAACCTTCATTGCTACTAATTTATCTATGATTGACAAATAAATCATCCACATTATTTTTGTTGTTTCACCTTGACAATTATCAACCATTCATAACTCCACTGTCATTCAAAATTCAAGGTTTAGTAAATTTCCAATCTCGGATGCTAACAGTTAAACTAAACCTTTACTTTGCAACGGAGGAAACCTCCTTTATTGCATCTAGTGAGCTTGTCATCATTCTGTATATAGCTAACATCTCTTTCTGTCACCATAAGCTCTAGTCATACCATGAAGAGGTTAACATCCAGAGTGATAAAAAATATGCTTAAGCTACATGCTTTCAAATAGATATAACCATAAAAGGAATTTATCCTTCATCCTTCAAGGAAAATTCATATCTAGTGTAAGTAGAAGGATAAAATTAATAACCCTATAAAGCCAGATAGTGAGTTATCAATTAAGGCAAAGTTTTAAATCTCATGTACCAAAGATGTCACGGTTTTTCAATAAAATAAGATGCTCATGTCCCACCTGTCTCAATCCCAACCCGGTCAGTCATCCCAATACTTGCTTGGTATACTTTTTTCTTGCAAATATTTGTAAAGCTATAATACTTATTTAATTTTTAAATATATTTGAACTTCAAAAACTATATTTTTACAATAAATTAAATCTATTTAAAAATGATACTATAATATATTAGGATCGAGATAGGATAAGATGGGATAATCAAGATCGGTCCCAAGATCTCTTTAGGACGAGACATCTTGGCCCTCGTTCCACTGAGATCTAAATCACTGGATTGAGGGTTCACTTAGGAGTATGGCATTAATTATAGTGGCATCTTTGCTCTTCTGGCAAAGATGATTTTAATTAGTGCCTAAACTGAAGTTTCTCTATATGAGTGTTTTGTATATTAGATAAACTTCACATGGCAAAAAAATTTTATAAAAAATCTCCCACATAATGTCACTGTGAAGCCTTCTTAGTTTTTGCATCTTTTAGGCATTGCTTAGTGCTCATGTACATCATTTCCCAATTTTATGCACATGAAAACTAGGTTTTCATTATGGCTGGTACCAGGAAGTACCAAGAGTACTGAGAAAACATGGCAAAACTATGATTTTTGTGCAACAATGCATCATGTGTGAGCACAAAGATGTATACGCTACCAACTTGACCCATACCGGAGTCTTGTATCATGGCTAAAAACCTTAGGTGAAATAATTATTATTCAAGATTATGATCCATCATAAATTTTAGGAGTATATTATTTTATAATTTTATGCAGTTATTATATCATGCTTAGTAACTATTATATGATGCTTATCAACTATTATTTATTATATTTTAACGGGAGTATAATACTGATTTTTCTGAAAATATGATATTTTTATGATTGTTTATTCAATTTTGATAATATGATTACTTATTAAAAATCATAGTATATTTTTAATATTTGTTTTAATTATTAAAACTGTTAGAACTCATGTTGCTATTTTTTTTTACATTTTCAATAATATCTTTAGCATATGAGTAATCAAAATTTGACTTGGTCCTAAATAGAGCAAAGTGGAGGAAGCAGATTCATGTAGCCGACCCCATGTAGTTGGGAGAAGGCTTAGATGAGTTGAGTTGAGTTGTATATGAGCAGTCAAAATTTTGTTTTTAAATGTTCATTTATTTGAATTTTATTTTTCTATAACTGAATACTAATTTTTAAATTATTTTCCCCTCATCATGGGGTTATTTCACTTGTTTCTGGCTGAAAACTTTGATTTGAAATTTCACCACCACTGCTACCAATAACAAAGCTTTAATCCCAAACTACTAGTAACGTACTAGTATGGTACTCTATATGTGAACCAAACTCAAAGCAGATAGCTTCTTCAGCTCAAACACAGTTTAATTACTTGCACACACAGAGCAAGGTCTGCAATATTGTTTCATATTGTAGAACTACTAGTAAGGTGCTAGTATGATACCTGAGTTTCAATTCAATATGTCAGCCAAACTTGTTTGCTAGTACCTTACAGTTTGTACTTTTTCAAAGAAAACTGAAACAACTAACAAATAGACCTTAAAAGGTGTGTTTGAACATTATCTTAAAAAGACTTTAAAAACAATAAATAATAAAAATAATTATGGCCTAAATGTATGCCAAACGCTTAAAATACCGAACCAGCCTTGGAGTTTGGTTCGGTACAAACTGTACAGAACTATTGTGTGGTTCAAGTATGCTAGGTTTTCTTTTTCTTTTTATATTTCATTGTTTTTGATAGTTTTCAATTTTTCCCTTCTTTTAGAATAGACACCTTTTACTTTGATAGTTTTTCAATTTCTAGTCATTAACTAAGATTTTGTCTTCTACATAAGGGAATCTACAGCCAAACTTCATGTACACATAGTGTAAAATAGAGGAGTAGTCCCATAATGAAATTTATAGGGATAATCCTGATACGTAGATGACAACTTTGCCCCATTTATATAATGGTCATATGACTTGGCAGAAGACTTTATTCCTCCATTCAGAAGGCTAAGGCATGGATTTCATTTGCTATTGTATAGAAAAGACTTTATCACATGAGATTTTCCTAATTATAGTTCATTCACATCCAATTGTGTTATGACCAAGAGATGACCTGTAATAAAAGAAAAAATTTCATGCATCCTGTTAAGGCCATACACATCAAAATACTTATATCAAGATTTTAGTTGATATGAGTAGATCATCCTTAGATCTATAATATATCATGAAATCATGCCAAGATTCTAAGTTTTGACATTGAGAAACCACCTTTTCCCGTTTGCAGCCCATTTAAATTGAGAAAAAAAGATAGGAGAATAGGACGACATAACTGATGTTAGGATGAAATTCTCCCTCCTTTGTGATGCAGCATAGATAGGATATAATGATACTATGATCAATATGACCATGCCAAACTTCACAGAAGCCAAGAGATTTGTGGGCAAAAACTTCAATAATTAAATATTTATTTTTTCATTGGATTAAAGGTTTTTGAAAATTTTCCTTTAAAATTTTTATTAGACATAATATCAAATTTTAGTTAGTTTCTATATTTAGACCTAAATAATTCTAGCATATTTTTCTATTATCAAGTCTTATTCCTAATAAAATTTTTATGTTGAGGATCGCCATACTAAAAACTGGTACCATTTTGGTATCAAACCAGTATGATGCATACCATACCAAAACAATAGTGTACTAGTCGAATGGACAAGGAGGCCCCAAGATATGAACTATTCCAAATTAAAACAAATGGAGTGGTTCAGTTTGGTACATCGGTTTGAGGCAAGTTCGATCGGTTCACAGCGATTCTACCCTCTTACCAAATCAAGAGGCCAAACCATTTAGTTTTGAGTTTACTCATTTCACCCCGAACCGCCCAATTCAGGATGGGTCAACATACAACGGTATCGGGTTTAATGCCTAAATTAGGGTTAGGATTGTGGTTATATATTCTTTGATTAATAATAAAAATTAGCTCTTGAGACATTAATAAAAAAATATTTTAGTGAGAACTTCCTTCACCAACAAAGGGTTCTTTAATTTAGATTGTTTTCATTTTAAATGTTTGATCTCTAAGTTCAATTCCTGTCAATCAACTTACCTTTCACTCATTATATTGCATCAACTTGACTCAAATCTTTAAAAAAACAGAGAAGATTTCTAGCTTTTGAAAAATATGAGAGGATGAGAAATTACAGGTGTTTCCCAGCCCCTCTCTCTCTCTCTCTCTCTATTTAAGTGAACCCACCCTGCCCTAAGCCGCCCCTACCCCACTTAACTCAACTCAACTCAACTCATCTAAGCCTTTTCCCAACTACATGGGGTTGGATACATGAATCTACTTCCTCACTTTGCTCTATTTAGGACTAAGTTGACACTCTACATATTGTTGGCTACATGAATTTAGGCCACCCCCACCCCACCCCAAAATCGACCCAATCTAGCCCAAACCAAGCACTTCAGCATGGTTTAAACCATTTTACAGCAATTTAGGACTTATAGTGAATTGGAGGGGTTTTTCATATCAATTTCCGAACAGCTCGGTTAACTTCGAGCCAAACCAACTCGTTCGGTTTGGTTTGTCCTTCCATGGCTAAAATAATGCTTGACTAGCACACTGTTGCATAGTGTGTCAATATGGTATCACACCAACCAAGTATACAAGACCTACTCAACCAACTTTGACTTAAAAAAAAAAAAAAAAGAAAGAAACTGAAACCTAAAAGGCCTTATATTTATGTTCATATCAGTAGGAACATATTTTTCCATAGAAAATGTAAGTGTAAAAGAAGATCTTAAAATTGCTATTTTAAAGTCCTTGAATTTTCCAGCATTTAAAGAATTCTAGATTAAAGATTATTCTCAACATACGATACAAAATGTTTAGCTTTCTATAGCAAATTTTAAATGAGAATAGGAAGCATGATTAAACCTGCAGTTTTGAAGTCCTTTAATGCTATGAAACAACTAGCAGCATTTTCTGCTTTACCAATGGATTCATAAAGCTCAGCAGCCTTCTTAAGAGACAACTGACCCCTTTCAAAATCCACAGAAATAATACGATCAGCAGTAGCACGAAGACCAGCAGCCCTGGCCCATTTTTCTCTGTAATCATCACCAGCCCGTTCAAAACACAGTGTGGCCATCTCAAAGTTCCCTTCATTGAATAACTGCACCCAAAGCATTTAACAACATTTAAGCAGAATATAAAAAATGTTGGCATTTAATCATAAAAAGTAATATGAAGCATATAAAGGAAACACGAACACTTCGACACAAACCTTGATACCACAAGACCGCCATTCTTCAGGGCTGCTTTCAGTACGCATAGTTTCTGCAAGAGAGCTATCCAAGTGTCTCGTTTGGACAAGACACAAGCTCTTCCAATAATCAAACACTGGTTGAGAGTATTCATCAGTTGTTTCACAAATCCAGAGCCTCTGTCTAGTTCGAGTAATGGCAACATAGAGCTGCTTCAGTTCTGAGCATAGAATACTGTGCCTGGCCTCATCAAAAGAAGGAAATGACCCTGGAGTGGATTCATGCATGAAATGTTCCTTCATATATCCATAAATTACTCTCCACTGATTTTTCAATGGAGAAGCTCCAAAAAAGTTATACAATAATACATCCTGCAAAAGCAACATTAGCTACGTAAGGTAAAACAATTCACAACCACACATCATACTTTAAAAAATCTATGGACTTATTACCTGAAATTCAAGTCCTTTGCATTCCATAATTGTAAGCACAAGAGCCTGTTTCCCAATATGGCCTATGATTTGCTCCTTGCAACATTCATCGCGAACCAAGACAACCTGGTCAGCTCCAAACCCTTTCATAGTACCACAAGACCTTCGGTGCCCCCAAAGATAGTGATGATGGCATTCTCATTATTTCGACAGTTAAGTAATACTGGAGCTTCTCCATATACCAAACTAATTTCTGGACTTAATTTATCAATACATAATGGAAAAAACTCGTAAAGCAGATCCATGATGCTTTGAGCCAAATTAAGCACACCAGCATGAGTACGAAAGTTCTGTTGTAACTGGAAGTTACCTGAGATATGTGGTATTTTCCTCGTTTTCTCATGATATCTATGTCCAAATCCTGAAACGAACTCCTTATAAAAAAGGGATCTTATGTCTTCGAACCTAAAATCAATGCCCCTAGCAATAGTTTGTGCAGTGTCTCCAGCGAAAACAAAACCTTCCTGCAAGTTTCTGTTGACATGCTTGAAAAGTGCTATTTGTCTCATTGTGAGATCCTGGACCTCATCAATGTAAACAAAATCTACCTTATCAAACATGTAGCTTTCAAAATGTAATCGGTGGTGAAGATCCATCACCAGATCAGATAAATCAAATTCTCCATTACATTGCTTCCTGTTCTCATAATGAAGAAATATGTCATATATCATTTCTCTTTTTTCCCCGCTCAAAGTGGACACCCTCCTCTCGGAGAGCCTCACATAATCTTCCTTACAAAGGCTGACATCATGGGCCACATCCATTTCTACTCCACCTTTAATATGTGAAATTATTTGGGTGTAAACAGTAGAGGGGTCGAGTTTCTTTGTCAACTTTGCGTTAAAATGAGGCCAGTACAATCCAACAAAGCGCTCATAGGTGACTTCTTTGCTGCGGATAATAGCCTGCAGTGCAAGAGATTTTGCAGCTCCCTGCTCAGGTACGGGAACCTTGCTTGTACCATAAAACTTATCGAAGTATGAGTTAGTCATTGTGCCATCAAGCATCACCAGAAACTTCTGGAATGTTATTATAAGGGGATAATGTTTTGTTGCAGATGACGGAAATTATCAGGTATATCCAGAAATTCTGTAACAGTGTCACATTTGTCATGCATATCAAGAAAACCAGCAGTATCTGGGATGTCTGCACCAGAGGCAAATCTGGAAATAGAAAAAATTTACATAAGCAGACAAATTTATCGTTTGAAAGAACAAAATGCTAACAATCAATCACCAAATGAAAGTTATTTACAACAAAAAATTGTTAGCTAATTACTTATACCAAAAAAGTTGTGTATCACTGCTAAAACTACTCTTAAACATTTTTGGGATTTAGGAATCCTACAAAATGAAGATCCTACACCAAATCCATATTATAATTAGAGG
Organism: Calamus simplicifolius; assembly: GCA_900491605.1. Lineage (NCBI taxonomy): Eukaryota > Viridiplantae > Streptophyta > Magnoliopsida > Arecales > Arecaceae > Calamus > Calamus simplicifolius. The sequence continues at coordinate 131,720 of UESW01002593.1, forward strand.
GAATATAAGCATGAATGTAATAAGATCTAAGGTTGCAAGTTAAAGTTTGGAATTGCAGAGATTTCTGCATTTAGTTGAAAGTATAGTCAAGCTGAAATGGGTTTAGTGATAATGGAGCAAGTTTGTCTAGGAGATGAAGGATGAACTAAGAGGGCAAGCCTTGCTGCAACAATAAGGTTTCTCCATAGCATCATGGGTTTGAAACATGAAAATAGTCTCTCCACCCACTAGAGTAAGGCTACATACATCTAACTTTCTCCAAACCCACAATGGTGAAATCCACATGCTCCAAGAAGACTTTTTTTATGAAGGATGATTTAAAGAATATAACACTAAGGCCTAATTTGGGTTTACTTCAGTTCCCTTTTTTTTCTTTTTCTTTTTTCATGTGAAAGGTAAGGCAATAATAATATGCTTGAAATTTATAGGAAGTTGAGATTCCATTCAATAAGTGAACTCTAAATAGCCAAAGAAAATGAAGTCAATATATAGTGATATGAGAGATTTGATAGAGGACAAGATATATAAATCAAGGAGACTATTGAGTAGAGTTAGCTGAACCATCCTAAACTAGGTGATTCCTAGCAAACCAAACCAAATTGGTCCAAAACCAAGATGGTTTAGACTCCTGGTTTTGTACAGAGGCAAGGCCAAACCACCCCAACCCACCTATACTGCCTCGATACCAAAGTATCATATTGTACTAAAATGTCCATGGTCCAGCACGATATGTGTTGGATGAAAGTTGGGGGGGGGGGGGGGGGGGTGAAGCAACTTGATTCAGTAGGTTGGTGTGCCAAATATTTGGCATGAAGCATACCTAACTGAATAGTGCCAGCCCAATACCAGTAACCATTATTGTAGACCTTACTATTGGGTAACACTTTCTAAGATTTGAAGAGGATTTCAAGGTCAACAAAGAAACAACAAAAGAAAATAACAAAAACTAGTACAACATTTAAGAAATAAAGATAAAAATAGGATTATAGCTAAACAATATTGTAACATCTTTTACATAAAAAAAGAAATAAAGTCATTTGTTCAAAAATAGAAGTAGCACCAATTGAAGACAATTAAAAGGACAACTTAGAAGGTTTAGATATTTCTAATGTAGACCTAGGGATCGATTGATGCAAAAGAGTAAGTTAATACATATAAGAGGAAAAAGAGGTCAACAGAGTTTGAAATTTATATGGAAGTGATCTAGAAAGATTTAATTTCTTTGCATTTTATATAAAATATGGCTCTAAACTGAACAAAATAGAGAAAAACAATTCATCTAGCCAAGTCGAACTAGTTTCAAATTAAGGCTTTGTTGTTCTTGTTGTAATAATGTAATATTGTTCTACGAAGCACTCCAGTTGAGGTTAGGCACACATAAGCGTTTGATGATGAAAATCCTTAGTTACAAACAGGCTCAAATGTGGAATATCAAGCATTTACGTTGGCCTAAGTGGCATGAATATGAGGCCCCAAAACAAAAATTATGATGTGATGCATAGTTTTAAACAAAGATTGATTTTCGAGTGTTTTGTTAAAAAATAGTAGCTTAAAATATTAAAATGTTTTTTATTAGATAGGTACCTTAAACTTAATTATGGAAGACACAAACTTGTACATGTATTTTGAATGTTCTATATTTGAGATGAATGGTAGATTTGTTTACTGCAATGACATCACTGATATTTGAAAGTAGTTTGCAAGGGAAACCAAGGTGTTCAGTTTTAGTGTCAGACCACATATCAATATATTACTAGTACAGGTTGGATCAGCATTGTACACTCCATAATCACACATGGCACACCTCTGCAGGTGAGACAGCAGCAGTACTACATATTGCTACCATGGCACATCGAGCCCCCATACGATTTTGACACCTTAATGGGATAGAAAAGAATACCTTGGAAGAAGTTGAAAACCTTTTCATTGGTCAAAAATTTGTAGTATAATAAACTTGGAACACAACTGAAATTGATTTTTTTCCTGAATTTTCATGATTCTAAAATGAAATGCACATATACCAAGATAAGTGCTCATATATTGAACATGTGATACGGTGATAGCCTAGCTAACTTTATATCACATACACTTCTAAGAATGTGGACCAAGGTTTACTGTACCAATCCATACTGAATGTACCATATAGTACCAAAAGGTACCATACAATTTCAAGATTCAATTAGATACTGATGTGGGATAATTTGTTAAATCAATATGATGTTGCTATTTGGCAAGATCATATGATAGAATCCACAAACAAAAATCTTATTGGTAGACACCTAATGATCCAAATCACCTTATAATTACTCAAGCCATATTAAGAAATCAATTAACTAGTTTACATCATAGTCAACCCAATCAAGATCAAGAAACCACTCTGGGCCCTTCATTATAGAAACCCCAACCCATTATAAATCCACCTTTGGACACCTATAAATAGAAGATTAAGGCTCACTTTCTCTCTCCTTTTTCTCTCTATTTTCTACTCTTTCTTCTGTTTAAAATTTTCTTGGTCCCCATTATTGACTTGAGCATTAGAGGGTTCCCCAAAGGAAACTTCAAGGCCTCTAACGCTGTTCTTGAGCACAGGTTACCAAGAAGAGGAGCAGGATGCTAATCTTTGGGCTGAGTTCATGCTCTATCGAGTTCTCATCAAACAAATCTAATCCATTGGTACAAAGAAGAACTGATATGTACAAACCGATCAGTCTAAACCAAGCAGAACCATCTTATAACGTTCAGTTTTGAGCTATAGATGGGCCAAAAGAGAGAAGCATTGACTTCTTATCTTAATAAGAAGTGCGTACCACATCATACTGAAAAAATAATAAACCAATATCGTTCTTGGTACTAGTCTTGTACATCTTGATCTTGATTGATGTATCCACTACATTGGTCACTAGCCCTTATAAAAGATTCTAACCATTCTTAAAGATTTATTAATATAATTATGAAATAAGAAAATGGGAAGGGTCCATTTCTTCTAAGAACAAGGGCTCTTTTAACTAGAAGATAAATGAGAGACTCCTTACTTGAACAAAGTCTTTAGCAAAGGAAAATAAATAATAAAATAAGTTAATAATTTAGAATCCATCAAATAAAATTCTTAAAAAATAATACTAAATAACTTCAAATTTTTTAAGCCAATCAATATTCTAGAAAAAAAGGTTCCTTAAAATTTATTCTGCTTAATATAGAACAGAAAAACCACCCGTAAAAGAGCCCTAAAATTGATCTCAAATTTACAGAAAAAATCAAGACTACAAAACCAATTAGCCCACTGAAGAATAATATTTAGTAGGAAAACACTAAAATATTAAACAAAATGCATTCAAAACAAAATTAATGGAAGAAACATTGTTCCCCTTGAAAAATTTGAGCCCTAGTGATCTATATTACATAAAGACATAATAGGAGCACTTGGTTACCATTTGTATCTATGTCAATGCACTAGGTATATCCACTTTAGAACCTTGAGAACATTCCCAGTCCCCACCAAATTTAGGTCTGACCCACTTTAAGCTGAGATTTGGATACAGTAAAGTCTGCACACCTGGTTAGGCATCCACCATCAGTTGTGTTTTTTTTTTTTTTTTCGTTTTCAATTTCAAATTCTTCTCTTGCTTACTAAAGTTGAGTAGAAAGCCATCATTCCCATGTGCAGAATGAGGCCAGGACCATGCTACCAAACACAAGATATTGTTTCACAATTGATCACACAAAAACAAACAGATCAACTTTTCTTGTCCTTTTCAAGAATGTGAATGTAGACTTGTTCATGTATACTGCTATGCGTCAGATTTTAGGGCCTTCATACACATAAAAACCAACGTTTTTAGTACAGGTACAGGTACCTGTACCGGTGCCAAAACTAGTGCAGTGTTGGTAATGTCCAGTTCCTGGTGCTGACACTCAGTCTGAGAGGTGTTTTGAGTTTTTTTCTTTTTTTTCCCTAAAGCATAAGTCAAAATGCCTGGTATAGACCAATACAGTCCAGTAACGGACAACATACCTAGAACAAATGGTATTTTAACCAAGCAGCTTGAATGACATTGGCAAATGAATGATCTGATACTGCAAACAACGTACCTAATGAGTCGACACACATGGTTTTTCACAGCTGAACAAAGTTTCGGGCTAACAGTAACAAAAATCTGCTTCAAGAAATTTCTTGAGCTTATCTCAGGGTCTTCACCACACACATCAGTCCTTGCTGCAACTTTAGATAAACCATTACTTGTTGAACCAAATCCTTCAGAAGATACACGTTGTTGTTGTTCTTTTTGAATGATCTTCATTGTTAATACAGTAGTTTTCCCTGTTCCTGACCTCCCTAAGATGAAGCTACTATAAGGAAAATGAATAACCTCCTCCTCTTCATCAGTTAGTTCGAATGGAATATCCATCTCAGACCCATCATTTGATGTTAACAAGTGTCTCACTATTCCGGATGATAAGGCAAAAAACTTCATCAGCAGAAGACTCTCATTCACCTTGGAATTCTCCATAAAATTTTTAGCATCCACAACCTCAGTAAATGCCTCGCTCACTGATTCAGAATTGTGCATTTCTTATAGCGCATCACACCATGACCCAAATTCCAGCTGAAAGGAACTTCAAGTTTCCTAATGCAAGCAAACAAGAAGAAATAATTAAATTTAAATATATATATATATATATATATATATATATTACCATCCAAGATGAACAGTCACAAAAAAAGTTCGTTAGACAACTCAAGCAGATTAAATTTCGTCTGGGAGTTTCTCAATCCTATAAACTTATTGACATTGTATAATTATTTAAAGAAACATGAAAAATCAAACAAAAACTTTTTTGTATATAAAATCAGAATTAAGATGCAGACGGTTAATAATTATACACAATTTTGATAATTCATGTTAATATATAAAACTATTTATTATAACACAATTAGAATCAAGTATTACTCTGCATGACTTATGCTATGCTGCCACAATTAAAACCAAAGAAAACGGCCTAAGTACACCATTGCCTAACTATTTAAAATAGTAAAACAAATATACATACATACATACATACATACATACACATACTCCAATATTTTAAAAAAATGTGGTAAAAAATGAAAACCACATGGGAATGGACGTTGAAATAATACGAGTAGCTTCATAACTAGTGCATCATTAATTCATCAACAAATATAATGCTACACATGATCACTAGGCCGAAAAATAAGATTTATATGCCACAAGAGTTAACAAGTGACTCATTTTGACCAGTGATGAGAATGGATTTTCATATTGAATATTGTATCTACAAAAAAAGTATTGAATTTATGAACAAAAATTAGATTAGACATGTGAGATTGAACAAGTGTTGAAAAAGACCACATAACTGCTGCTGTTCCACAAAATAAGAATTAACTAAAATATCCAGAACCAAACATAGCAAACCAATAAAACAAATTTGTCCCTGTAAAAGATGACAGTCTGACTAATCTACATGAGGTCAGGTTTGTGGTTCAAGGCATAAATAAAATTTTAGAATACTTTAACTTCAGCATGAAATCAATTCCTAATGCATTTCCAAGGATATCGAATGTCCGTAGCATTATGACATACAAAAGGCTGTCGGCCATTCTTCACAAAGAGATATTCCAATAAAAAGCATCCCAGAAATAATAAAATAAATAAATGGTGACAGATTGAACAGTAAAAAAAATTATATTTTACATCAACAATTAAAATGTATACCGGGAAACCAAATAATCATGATTCTGACATGTGATGGGCATGAAAACAGCAACATATGTGAGATTAATGCATTAGTACATAATAACTCGAATCAGAAAAAAAAGAGAACAGAACGAGATGATCTATACCCTTCGAATTGTTTAGTTTTGCAGTGATCTACATAATTGTTCGTGTAGAAAGAGAATATGTTATCGAGACGCTTCACAAGTTTTTCAGTTTCCTCAATTGTAAGAAGGTCCCAAACCCTTAGAACCTGGATGTATCTTTCACGCTTCATAATGTCTACGCTCCATGTAAGATACAGTTCCTTGAACCTGTAGACTCTTGTAAGTTGATGAGAATCAGTTAAATCAAGATCCTGATTCTTGACCGCTGACCATCAGCAAGTTTCAACAGCAGTTGAATCATATCCTTCTTGATCTGAAGTGACTTTAACTTTGCAAATGATTTTCTAAAATTTTCGCTAAAAAGAACCTGTTCAGTGAGAAACGGGTAAAAAACCCAGGAAAACAAAGGTAAACATGAGAACCACAATCTAAATAATATGATGTCATGAGCAATATCACCTCAGCTTAAGAAAATGTGAGGATTGATTGAATATTAAGAAACTGCAAACTAGATAGCAAAAAGCAAAACAAACATCAACAGAAAAGATATTACACCAGGCAAAGAAACATAATCAAATGCATACCAGCAAATGCACGTATATAACGAGTTGGAGAGAAATGGTTTAGGGCAAATCAGTGCCACACTTAATTTCTGCTCTAGGACTTAACTGATTACATGACTGCATGGTGACAAACCTTGCACCTCAAAATGCATGCATAGCAGAGAGAAATTACAAAGTGGCAGAACCGCGGTATTAAAATAGAATATGAATATTTATTCAGCTGATTTAGTAATATGATACAGTTTCCAATATACCCTTCTAGTTGTCCTTGTTACCATGAGCAAGCTTCAAACAACTCTTGGAAATCAAAGATTGTTACTACTAAAACTAGAGGAAATTTCTACCCTACTGTGCAGCAAAGGAAAAATAATAAATACCATTGCAAGAAACCTTCAAGCTTATGTAAAATAGCTACAGAGACTGAACAAGGAGTTTTTACTCATAGTTGATTACATATAAAATACCAAAGCAAGAAACCTTCCAGCTTCTGTAAATAGCTTCAGAGACTAAACAAGGAGTATTTACTCATAGTTGACTACATATAAAACATATAAAATACCAAAGCAAGAAAGCTTCAAGCTTATGTAAATAGCTTCAGAGACTAAACAAGGAATATTTACTCATAGTTGACTACATATGTGGATTTGACCACCACGGCAAGTTCCTGCAATGTATCTCTAAATGGGCTAGAACTAAACGTTTTATTTACTCAACTTTCATAATGATTTCTAGAGATTTTTCTTAGGACACCTTCAAGAAAAATTTGCATGCAAGTCCTCATTCAATATTAAAAGATGATCTTTACAACGACATGAAAGATACATGGAAGACAAATTAAGTATTAAAGACTACACATAAATTATGAAATGAACATCAGACCAAGAATGTATCACGTGAAGATTAATTGCATGGAGTTTGCAAACAAAGGTTATCTATGAGAAGAATCCTTAAATAAATGTGCAAAAAGATATAAATATTTTTTGATTTGTGACCATGGTTTCGAAAATTGTTAGACCCGTTACATGCCAAACCATACCAAACCAAGAAATTTGGGCTAATTGAATTGAACTGGCCAGAAATTGAGAAAGTCCAGCCTCTCGGTTTGGTATGGAAGGCAAACTGACCCCATATTGATGTCCCGAACTAAACTGAACTATCTAGTTCAGTCCAATTGAAGAGGTTCATGCGTTGGGGCCTTCAACTTACCTATGCCACCAATTTGGTACTATATGACATGAAAGATATGTGGAAGACAAATTAAGTATTAAAGGCTACAAAGACAAATTAAGTATTAAAGGCTACGCATAAATTATGAAAGGAACATCAGACCAAGGATGTATCACATGAAGATCAATTGCATGTAGTTTTTGCGAACAAAGGTTGAATATGAGAAGAACCCTTAGATAAATATGTGTAAGAAGATATATATATTTTTGATTTGTGACCATGGTTTCAAAAATTGTAAGACCCATTGTATGCCAAACCATCCCGAAACAGGAAACTTGGGGCTAATTAAATTGAACCAGCTAGGAATTGAGAAAGTTTAGCCTCTCAGTTTGGTATGGAAGGCAAACTGATCCCATATCAATGTCCCAAACTGAACCAAATTATCCAGTTTGGTCCAATTGAAGCAGTTCATCCATGGGGCCCTTTGCTCCACCTATGCCACCAATTCGGTACTATACGACCCAAACTGAACCATACTAGTCCAATACTGAAATGGTACCCATTTTCGATACAACAAACCTTAGTTAAACTCAGAACTAATGAAGGCTAAAGGATCTCAAGTTATTGCAACAAAAGACAATGTTCTTTGTTCATAATATTACTACATAATAAAGCATGCATATAGATTAGATGAAATATAACTGCCCGTGGTGATTAGATCTATGCAATCCTAGAGATGCGAAGACGATGAAAGCACACCACCCTTAAAGAATCACAATCCACAGCCATTTCAGCCTATGAGACTATCTTTTATATTCCAATTAACTCAAGTCTTGAGGAACTATAGGCTAAGAGAATGCACTATTGGAAAGACTTGTCCAACAAGCTTTTTCTTTCCCCTTATTCTCTCTTCTTGATTGAGAAGATGAACAAGAAGATCTCCCCTGCAGCCCTATCTCTCTCTTCTGCTCCTCTCTATCTTAGAGATGCATGTTGGAGACCAAGAGATACCCCTTTTCATATAAGAGGGGTTGCCCCTTCTTTTCAAGTCTCAAAGGGACTAGCATCCATGCAAAGCAATGGGGATGGCAACTTTTCTTGGCCACCCCACCTCCGAGTCTTGCATAGACTCCAAGTAACAGTGAGATAAGGTGGTAGCTGTCAAGGTTTCCACTCCTTTTAGTTTTAGAAGGGCACCCTACTTGGGGTGCTCCATAAGAAAGAGCACCAACCTTGATGTTGGCTTTTACTTGAGTCTAACTTGAGAAATTGGTGAGTTCAAATCAGCACTTTTTGTCCCAATCTAGTCTAACCCAACTACCTTGGGTTGATGTCCTAGCCCAATCACTTCTCTAAGTGTAACATGGACCTATCTTGGTCCAATTAATGAGAGAATCCTTTATTGAGATATGGTCCTAATCAAATTGGAGACGAAAAATCATGCTAAATTCATTGTCAGGATAAGCCAACCAAAGTTCCCCTTCATAAAAGACCTATCTATTTAAGTTAGCTTAGTCACACTTCAGCTACATGATTTAGCATTGGGATATGGAGCCCATATCAAATTTTTGATCCACTTAGTGAGTAGAATAAAACTAATTGATCTTCCTATTTCTGCACATTATATGCTGCAATTTAGACTCCCATCATTCTAATGTCATCGTATGACCATTAAATAATGACTTAGAATGAAATAAGCTAATGAAAGTTGTTAACACGTAAACTCATTATAAATTTCAAATTTAAATTATTTCAATGTATACTTATTTATTCTCTATATATATGAAGCAATACACATGTGATCTACTCATCTTGAGAGAAAGATTCATTCTTAATTTTACCTTCTCTACACTTTCTCCTATCTCTTGTGGGCGATGCTCTCAACTTTGTGATCCATACCAAGTTGTCATGGTAGCCAAGTCATCTATTTTGTGGAGAAGAAGTATAAGAGGAGGAAGGCTAGGACTTGATAGAGGGGCATAGGAAAAGAAACAAATGAAGTTTAGGCATAGACAATCCTTCAGAGAAAATTTTATTTTAAAGTTAGTAAACCAAGGAGTCCAACTTGATGGAGAATGGATTGGGGCTCGGACAAGGTATATACACCCAAACTTGTAGTGAACATACTTCTTTCCCACTCTAAGGTTAGCATGAAATTCAAGTTTTCTAGGGTTACCATGAGATTTAAGAAATATCATCTATCATAGAAGGGTTGGCCTACCACAAACCCAAACACAAATGTCACATGAAATAGGCTAATGATAATATGATACAAGTGAAAACCAGCTATTATAAACAAGAGTCGCCAAGTGAAGAATGATAAAATATCGATAAAAAATAAGTACACTTCTTGGATGAAGGAATGAAGAGTCAAAACTTGGAAAGACTATTTGATTGTGATTTTATAGGAAAAAATATCCTTGACATCAGCAACCATTCATCCATACATCATAAAAATCTTTTGCCCTATAATATTAGAGATTTGAATATATATATATATATATATATATATATATATACACATACATACATACATACATACATAGATAATATTTGATGGTGTAATTAGTACATGTGTGAGTATCTTGTTTATTTATTGAAAATTTCAATAATACAAATTTCTTATCATCCTTTATATTCTATATGCTTCAACACTTTTTTGCAAAATAACTTCAATTTTTGTATAGGTATCCTGAATAAGGAGTCAGAATAATTTCAGATACTACAAAACTTTCACTTTCTAAAAGAAATCAAAATAAAAAATACCTTCCATTTAGCACCCCTGGCAAGTATTGAGTCAGAATTGAGCAAATCATCTATACAATCATCTTTTTTAGCATTCAAAATAGCTTCTGCCAAGACCTTGTCTTGATCAGCATCAAAGTAACATCCACGATTCTTTGCACTACAAACTAGAGCCTCCCAAATGGAGTGACATTTCATTAAAGTTTCACCATTACCAACAATTAATAGGCAGTGTCTGAAACAGAAAGAAAAGTGCAACTCTTCAAGTTATTGCACATGAAAACTCTGAAAAAATATGGGTTAAATTTTATAATAAAAGACAAAAGAGTAGATGAAATAAGCATTCCAAAAACTAGTCCACACCTGGCCCTAGTTAGAGCCACATTTGCACTTTGTGGATTTGGGAGAAAACCTATTGAACTGCCATTGTTTGATATAACCATAGAAATTATCATTACATCTTCCTCGCCACCTTGAAATCCATCTATAGATTTCACCTTTAGATTGATATTACCTTTCTGCTTACAACTCCCACCAAGTTTCTCTTGGATTGCAGAAACCTGTGCAGGGTAAGGAGATACAATCCCAATGCTAACCTTTTCTTTTAAGGGAACAGCTACAAAATAACAAAACAACATGGTAAAGTCTTCAAAGCATTAAATGTGCAAAAAAGATAAACCCATTATCACAAGCAAAAAATTGCTCAAGAACAAATAGCATAAAATCTCCAAAAGAACATTAATTCATCTAGGAATTGAAGCAAAACTGCCTTTAAAACACAACATCCTAAAATTCTAAGTGAAATTAACATTAATATTTCAAATGAGTCAACATTATTACTTCTTCTATAGATCACATATTTAAACAAGGTTTACTTAGTTCTACCGATCCTTATACCTAAACCAAGAATAAAGGTTTTCTTAGTTATCAAAAAATGATTGATACGGAGGATGAAGGTGATTAAAATTTTAGGCATTTTTTTATAGCTTGAATAGAAATTTGAAATCACAAACTCAATGGTAGAACCATTGCGAACACCATTCCTAGAAAAAAAAAGTTAGATAGCTTTTAGAAATTGTTTGGAGAGCACTTACAAGGTGTTTGGTATGGGGTGATCAGTCTAAGATCTAGCGATATAGTGAAGGTTCGATTACCATATTTGGTTACACCTCAATAATCGTACATGGTGGTGATTCCAGATTAGTCTTGCCTTTAGAATCATCATCCAACTTAATGATCCTATACCCATTCATGAGATGGAGTACCCAATATTACCCCAACACAATAATCTTGACTTGATATTCAAGGACAAAATACCCCTCATCTATATAGAAATGCTTAATATTATTTTCATGTTAACATAATATAATTTATTATTGTAACATTATATTATTATATAACATAATATTATATTTTAATAATAAAATTATAATAAATTTTATATTATATAAAAAAATATATTATAATGTTATATCATAATATAATATTATAAAACTAATATTATAATTTAATCTAAACATTATAATAATAAATAATATGCAATAATGGCAATTATCATAGTACTTGAAAAATATATTCGGGGCAATCAGTTTTTAGGAAGTTAACTGATTAGGGGTAACTTTGGCATTTCATGGTCCGTGACGTAGTATTTCAAATATATAGTAAACACAATGATTTTACATTACTGAAAATCTTTAATTACTAGCATGTATCAAACCAAATATTGTGATGTTAGATCACCAAAAATTAGCTCACCTTGATACAAGGATTACCAATTATTTAATATCACCATGGTGATCCTATTTGGGTTACCATATGCCCTCCTATGAAAAATTGGCATTAATTTCACAAGCTACCAACAAGCACTAACATTGTATTTTTTTTTTCCACAATCTGCTTTCCAATTTTCCATGGCCCCTATTTAAAGCTTGATTAGTCCACAAAGCATTTACAAAAGTTGCTTAATAACGCTTTATCTATCTTGGTGTTTTACCAGGGGTGACTAGGTAAATGAAATTGGGCAATGTTTTGCCATTGTCTACAAAGCATTTGTTGTTAAGGATTGATGATTTACTTGATCAATTATAAGATGAGCTTGAGAAATATATGAGGATTCTCTTGTAGACACTGAAGGAGAAGTTATAGAAAACTTTGGCTAGAAAGGTTTACGGTTCAGCTTTGTGATGCCTAGAGAGACTGTACCTATTGATCTAAAGAAGCTATTGGTTTGTTAGCTAATGTAGCTTCAGAAGTTCAGAACATGGGCTTTATTTAATAAAGCTAAAAAAGCTAGCAAGTAGAAATTTCCAATTCACAGTGAGCCGGATTATAGAATCTTTTGTTTTACAGATTGGGAATTACTTCACAAAAAACACAATTTGGAATGCATATTTTCCATAAAGGTTTGAAATGTCTCTTTTCTTGAAAGAAACTAACATTTGACAACCAAATGACTAGGACTTTTAATAAACAATGGTTGTAAAGTTCATTATAATTGAAAGAAGACAATTTTGTGACAGGTGATTTAGTAGGAACTCCATTTTGTGTCAGCTCACTAAAGAATGACAATGAAAATTGTTATGAGAAGAACTTAGGAATTGGAATTCTGAATTTTAAGATAAAAACTGGAGTATTCTGAGGGCTATTAGATTAGTCTGTAATTCAGAAACTGAAGGACAAACAAATTAGCAACTCAATTAGTAAAGAGGAGGCAGCAGAAGTTTTAACTCCAGATCTTGAAACTTGTGATAACGCCAAATAATGTTATATCAAAATTTAGCAATACTCAAAGAAGAAATGATCAGGGGAACACAAGTGTTTATAAAGTCTGGCAGTTTGGTTAACTTTGTTGAGAAACATCATTTCTAATAAACAAATGCCCGATTGAATACTTTCTAGTTGCCACTAATTTCAAAAATATAAGTGTATATAACAAACCACATAAATAATAAAACATTACAACAAGACAGCAATCAGATGCACTCATGCTTCCTCAAATCTGAAACAGAATTCCAAATGCTAGTTTGGCAAAACATCAAACAGAGACCAATAACTTCTCCAAAAAAATATTTTTCTATGAGAAATTAAATGCAAATTTTGAACAAACTAAAAATAATGAAACAAAATTGGCAGCTCTTTTGGAATGATAATAAGAATAAAATTTCAGAAACCACTACAATACGTTAACAGAAATTCTTGACACCAAATTCCTTGAAAATGTCGCCATAGAAAAGTAAAATTACAAATCTGACAAATTGCAGATTGAAAATAATACTAATGGGAACTAAAAATAAATTTGCTCAGGCAATATGTGAGAAATGTACCTTTATAAAAACTCTTGACAAGTTGCAGAACAACACCAACCTCAACCATATTCCTTGGACCATGCGACTCAAAGCATCTACTTCTTCGAGACCATCGGTGACATTTATGAATGAAAAGGGCCCAAACATACTTCCTGGAGGCAAGTGTCTTTCATAACATTTTGTTCTAACATTTGGACCATCCAATATTTTTCCAGAATAGAACTCAACATTTGGAAATAAGCATATTGATGGATGCATTCTGTATTGAATTTCAAGGACGTGCTTCGAGATTCCTAAAGAGCTCAACCTCTGAAACAAACTCCGTCCCAAACCAGCTGCTTCAGAATCCTAGTAGCGAGAGATGTCAAAAACATAAAAATGCCAGGTCAAAACTACATGGTAATCATTCTTTAATTGTATAATGAAACTAAGTTGATACCTTGCTTTTAACCACTGCAGTTAACTGATTTTCATCACCTATAAGAACTGCATGCTTGAGGCCCCGAAGTCGTAAGGGTATAGTTGATTCACATTCTTTCAGTTGGGAAGCTTCATCAATAACTATCAAATCCAGAGGTTGTATTTGAATTGAATATAATTCAAAAGAAGAAATTGCTGTACAGATAATGAGGGAAGCATTTTGCAAACAAAAATCCCGAATCTGATTTTTATCATGAAAACAAGGAATGACAATGTTATCTTGAACAGCTTTCAATAAATTAAGACATTTGCTTCTCGCCTTGCAAATTATAATTGGCAAAGAGCTTTTGCATTGCCAACCTTGAAGCCTGTCCAAAGATAAAATACTTGCATTTCTATTTTCTTCCAGCTGCTTGAAAATTTCTTGCAATTCATTGTCAAGAGCAGATGCTTCGGAAAGCAATTTTTTGAAATTTTCAAGTTCATTTAACAGTGTAATCAAATCCTCAAATTCTTTTCTTGAAATAAATGATGTGGCTAGATGGGTGCATAAATTTTTAGTGCAAGTCTCTAAGGATGAAAATAGGACTCTGTATCTTTTTTGAAAAAACTCCAGGAATGTTAAAGTACCCATATTCTCCCTGTGATAATGAGAAGCAACATGGTTCAGAAAATCTATCATTGATGTAACATGATGGTGCCACCCAGATGATGGATCAAAACACTCTACAAGCCGATCTACCCGATTGTCAAGGAAAATTTCGCAAAGATCAACATCAATCTTCCGGTGATTTACATGTTCAAACAAGAGAATATCTCCCAGTTGATATAGTGGTGTTCCTCTGGTGCTTTCCTTATTCTTCTTAACAATGTTTAAAAGGCTAGAAGTCACTTCCAATACTGCAACATAATTTGGTGTGCAAGTAAGTACTTTACATTTCATTTTCAAAAGTGCCCAAAGCAATTCACTGACAATTCTAGTTTTTCCAGTTCCCGGTGGCCCCCAAATAAGTTTGACTGAACACTTATGAGTGCATTGCATTGCTGAAATAGATCCTAATATTGCACTAATCTGCGAATCATTCAGCTCAGAAGCTCCATCTAGATACATATTATTTGTGCTTCCTGAAGAGCATAAGCCACAAGCATCACCAACCTGTCAGATCAGAAGAGATGATATGAACCAAAAATGAAAAATGTACTAAAATCTAAAATTAATTAATCTAGTAGGTGTCTTCAGTCAGCTAAGTTATTCAGTGGATGATACTTGGTTACTTGTGTTTCTTGATCTTATCTTTAGAATGAACAAACAAATGAAAGCAATCATCTCACCCTGCACCCAAATAAAAAGAATTTGTTTTCTTTTGCTTCTGTTTTTCACCTCACGAAAGAAAAGTTTGCACCAAACTGCAGCCCCTGACCTCCCTACTAGGTGGCTTTTTATGGATAATGGTAGGAAGGTCACAAGAATTCAATAGATGAAACCTTTCAATTGCTAAAGGAGATGCCAGTCAAAGATTCATCAGTTTGTTTATGAGAGATGAGAGCTTAACCAAGCTAATTCCACACAATCATAACGTGTTTATAGTAACTAGGTTAAATTACATACCGAGGAATGCGGGGAAAGGACATCTTTGATGATGCTCAAATTTCCAGTCACACAACTACCCACACCAAGAGCTTTCCAAATCTGGTATTCAGTAGTTATGTTTCGCAGGAAAATAAGAAAAAGAGACCTGTTCATACCACCATCAAATTCAATATGCTTTGATGTTCTGACTTTAAAATCTCTTGTTGAATTGCCATCCTCCTCAACTTTAATGACTGAACAGAGATTGAATGTGCTCCCATATCTGTTGATATCTGAAACAGCTTCTGGTTTGATATTTGAAAGAATGAAAATGTCATAAGGAATTGGTTTATGAATTTCTTTGCAGACTTCAACATTTTCTTTCTTCCAGGAGCGAACTCTTATGTCATACAATTTTCCAAACAGCTTTTCTTCTTCTATAGACACTATTTCAGAATAAGGTGCATCTAAAATGGTTTCCATGCTTGAATGAAAAACAGCTCTTGTTTCTTCCAGCAAAGGAAAAACATAGGACCACATATAAGAGTCAACCGATGGAAATGTTTCTGGAATCTTCACAATCTGAAAGAGGGAAAAAACATAAGGAGCCAGTAAGCAATATTTCAATAGAATAAGATATAACAACAACAATAAAACCTTAATTACAAACCAGTTAGAGTTAGCTACATGAATCCTTTTCATCTATTCAGCTTGGTTTTGAGTCATTTTTTTGTAAAATAAAAATTTTTTAAGTCTTTCTTCTCCCATGTAATTTTTGGTTTATATGTACCTAATTTTCCTTCTATATGTATTGCATCGCTTCTTCACATAAGTGCATCTTTAAGTTTAAAGTGCATATGTTCAAACTGTCTAAATTGTTCTTCCTTTAATTTGTCCTCGATTGATGTTACCTCAGTCTTTTTACAAATGACTTTATTTCTTATTCTATCTTTTTTTTATATTACTATACATTGATCTCAATATTTTCATTTCAGCTACATTCACTTATGTGTATGTAATTTTCTAACTACCAAATATTTCATACAATAAAGCATGGCTGATCTTATAGCTATCCTATAAAATTTTTCTTTCAACTCATTAGGTACTCTACGATCATATAATATTCCAATTGCACTTCTCCATTTCATCCAACCTGCTTTAATCATTTGGATAACATCTTCTTTATTCTCTTATTATTATGAATAATTGATCCAAAATATCAAAAATGATTACTCTTAGGAACTTTATGATCCTCAATTTTTACTCTATATTCATCTTTATTTCTAGTTATACTAAAATTATATTATAAATATTCTATCTTTGTACTACTTAACCTAAAACCCTTATATTCTATTACATTTCTTCATAATTCTAATTTACAATTTATCCCATCCATAGTTTTGTCCATTAATACCATATCATCTGCAAATAACATGCATAATAAAGTATCATCTTGAATTTGTTTAGTAAGCTTATTCATAACTAAAGTAAAAAGGCAAGAACTAAGAGCAAATTCTAATGAAAATCTATTGTTATAGAGAATTCACTAGTATTATCACTAATAATTCTTCCACTACTAACTGCTCTATCATACATTATTTTTATGATGTTAATATATTTAATGGTTATTCTTTCCTTCACTAACATCCACTATAAGATTTTTCTAGGGACTCTATTACATACTTTCTCTAAATTAATAAAAATAATAAGAAGATCTAGTTTCTTTTCTCTATATATCTTTGTTAACATTGTAAGAAGGGAAAAAGCTTCTATAGTCAAAGTTTTTAGTATAAAACTAAATTGATTTTCTGATTGTTTTGTAATCCTTCTCAACCTATGCACAATTATTATCTCCCAAAGTTTCATAGTATGACCCATAAATATGATAGTTAAACAAGTTTTATTATCATCTTTATTCTTACAAATTGGTAATATGGCACTCTTCCTCCATTCATTAGGCATCTTCTTAGTTTTTAAAATCTTATTAAATAAATTTAACTTTAGCATTACCAAATATTCCAAATTTCCACTACTTTAAATTTTCATCTTTTTTATAGTCGTTTTAATCCAGATATCCTAATTCTATGAGTATACATCATAACTCTTCTTTCAATGGAACTATTAAGGCATCATAAATTATCTATATCATTTTTATTTAGTCATTTATTAGAATAGCTTCTCCATCTTTTTCATATCCTATCCTCCTTAACCAAGGATCATTATCTTTAATGCATTTAAGCTGAATCTAGTTTTCCTTTCTTTTAGTCTTGCAATTATATATATTTCTCTCTCCATCTTTAGTTTCTAACCTCCGATGTAATACTTCATATGCCTTACATGTAACATCCAAAATTCTACTCCTTGTAATTCCTCGAGAAATTTTGTAATATTAATGATATCTGTGTTGTGTTAAAAGTTCGTGATGATTTTTGAGTTGTTGAATTCCTTTGGCCATTTAAAGGTTTAGAACCTCTTGCGTGAAGGCAGGAGCGGGGGGAGGGGGGGGTGGAGAGAGCCAAGCTTCAGTAGGCGACCATATGGTTGCCTACTTTTGGCAGTTGAGGTGAGTAGGAAACCATATGGTCGCCTACTTTTGGGAAATAAGGGGAGTTGCCGCTACCTCTGGGAACGCTCTCGGGGGTGGCGCTCCTGCCCCTTGCTCCCCTCCTCCGCCCTTGGCGGCGCGGCTCATGCCGCGGGTTACATCCCTGGTAGCCAACCGGGGCGTTGGGCTTGGCCTTGTGCCACTCCCGTCGACCCTGGAATCCTTGGGCCGCCAATGCCCTATCCCTAGCTGGTCTTATGCGTCCACCGTCGATGTTCGGCCTTAGGGCCGCATTGCGATGTTCGCAACGGCCGCACTAGTGGATGCCTCGCCGGCCTCAGCAGGTCCCCACTCGCTAACTTCACCCCCATCCTGGGCTTCGTGGCCTTCATCGCGGGGCACCTCCACGGTGGCCGACCGGGGCATCAGGCTGGGCCCCTGTACTAGTCTCGTCGCCCCTCGAATCCTGGTCTGTCGATGATGCCTTGGCCAGGTTGAAAGCACGCGCGTGGCCCATGAGCGCGGGCCAGGCCTAGACGACGGATTCGGTGCGCGCGACCGCGGGCACGCCAAAGTCCTTAGCCCCCGCCGCGGGTGCGCGCATCCACGCCTGCGGGCACGCTTGCGACCCTCCATTACGGACTGCACATGCGGCCCGCGGCCGGTACCGCTGGTGCGTGTCGGTCATGCGTGCTGCTGGCTTGGATGCGCGCGCTCGCGCGCGTACTTGGAGTAGGATGGGCGCGCTCCGCGTGCGCAACTCTCGCAGTGGAGTGCGTGGAGGCAATGCACGCATGCTTGAAAGGCGGAGCAGGAGTTCCGGGTGTTCTTACCAGAAGAGAAACATCCGTCAGTGCATTAATCCCATCCAACATACTCCATAGGTTTGGCAGCTTTTGAATTCATATGGGTTAAAAATAAAACATCTATATTAAACATATCTTAGTGTCAACTTTTCTAACGAATCTAAAAGGTTGGGTGAATGATGAATCCAAAGGAAGTGCAAAAGACCAAACACAACCTACATGACATGAATACAAACTTTAAGCAAAAAGGCACTCGAAGTTATAAAACAACACAAATTTAACCAATCCACTCCATCCCTATGTGGATGACT
The DNA here is from genome assembly GCA_900491605.1 of Calamus simplicifolius. NCBI lineage: Eukaryota > Viridiplantae > Streptophyta > Magnoliopsida > Arecales > Arecaceae > Calamus > Calamus simplicifolius. The sequence continues at coordinate 150,994 of UESW01002593.1, forward strand.
TCGTTGAACCGAAACATTTACGAACACCTTGTTTGGCAACGTAACATGAGAACAAAACAATTGCATTCCTCGTCTCGTACCATGATGAAAAAAACTAAGAAGGGGAAGCTGAAGAACAGAGCGCACGGCCAGACCTGGTGCTTGTAAAGCTCTTCGTTAAATATGTCATCCAGAGTCCAAGATAACACCAAATCCAACAGGTCTGGGGCAGCTTTACCTTGCCATGACCACCTTCACTTCTGGGGCCAACCGTTTCATCGTTACACTAATGAGGAGGCTATAGAGAGCCAAGATAGAGATAGGTGGGTCCATGCTATGGCAGGTACGTGGCAGTTGGTCCAGTTACTACAAAGGAAGAAACCCATTGGTTGCAAATGGGTTTATCAGCGCAAGGAAGGATCTTTAGAAAAAGGGGATATCATGTATAAGGCAAGACTAGTGGCTAAAGGATACTCTTAGAAGGAAGGCATCGATTATAGTGAGATATTTTCTTCAGTTGTCAGGCACACTTCCATCAGATTATTATTGAGTATTGTAGCAACTCAGGACTTGGAGTTGGAGCAGATGGATGTGAAGACAACATTCCTTCATGGTCATCTGGAGGAAAGCATCTAAATAGAGTAGCAACTAGGGTTCAGAGAACCAAGATCAGATGAAAAAATCTATTTGCTGAAGAAATCTTTGTACGAGCTAAAGTAGTCATCGAGACAGTGGTACAAAAGATTTGACACTTATGTAAAGAGCATTGGTCTTTCCAGGTGCGAGTCTGATTTCTATGTGTATGTAAAATCTTTGAATGATGGTTCTAGATTGTACTTACTCTTGTATGTAGATGGCTTGCTGATAGCATGCAATAGTAAGAAAGCTATACAGGAATTGAAGGCAGCTTTGTCTCGAGAGTCTGAGATGAAGGATATGGGGCTAGCCAGAAAGATCCTAGGGATGGAGATCATCAGAGATAGACTTAAGGGTGTGCTGCATTTGTCTCAAGGTGGTTACATCAAGAAGATTTTGGAGCAATTTGAAATGAAGGATGCCAAACCGGCGACACTGCCTTTGGCGGCACATTTTTTTCTTATCGAAGACCATGTTACCACAGACTGAGGTGGAGGTTCAAGAGATAAAAAAGGTACAGTATGCTTCTGGTGTTGATAGCCTTATGTATGCCATGGTATGTTGTAGGCCAGATATAGCCTATGCAGTGAGTCAGATGAGTAAGTTCATAGCATAGCCTGGTAGGGAGCACTGACGAGCACTGAAGGGGATCTTCAGGTACTTGGTGGGAATAGTTGAAGTTGGCATTTGCTATAGACGGCAAGAAGGTGCTAAGGGATCCGACTTGTCCAAGGAGGCTCGTGGACAATTATATAGGTATATGGATACAGACTTTGGTGAGGATGTGGACATCAGGAATCCACAATAGGCTTTGTGTTCAGTCTGTTTGGTGGTCCAGTCTCGTGAGATCATGTTTGTAGCCCATTATGGCCTTATCTACCATGGAGGCAGAATACATAGGCATTACAAAGGCAGCGAAGGAAGCCCTATAGCTGAAAGGTTTGATGCTGGAGATGGGACTTACTCAGAAGGTCGTTCGGATACATAGTGATAGCCAGAGTACTCTGATGCTTGCGCAGAATGCAACCACAGGATCAGAGAGCTGATGGAAGAAGGTGAAGCGGAGCTGATGAAGGTACACACTAAGGAGAACCCAGCAAATGCATTGACCAAGATTCTTCCATGGGATAGCTTTCAGAAGTATATGATGGACACAGCGGACATGCTGAGGCCTTGAAGCATTAAGGTAGAGATTGTTAGGCCTGGTATGGTGCTATCAAGGCTCAGGTTGGGCTAACTTGTATTGGATTAGGTTTGGGTCCAAGGGTTGAGATTAAATCAAGTCACGGGTGTATACGGGCTTGGGGATTAGTTTAATCTCATTGGGTTAGTCTATGGGAGTTTTTGTGGAGTCTGGGCCAAGCCCACTTGGTGATGTATTTAAACTCTAGTCTCTAGGATTTATCTTACGTTCCAGGCTCATGGTGGTACATGAAGATTTCCTCTCACGTTAGCGTGTGGAGGAGGAGACTCAGCCCATCTTCCCATCTTCCTCCCAGGAATTTGTAGATTTCCTCTCTTCCTATTGAAAATCCTAAAAGGAGGCTGCTGTGCTTCGAGCCAGAAACCAGAGAATCAAGAAGCAATGCCTTAACTGCTATGCTATTCTGGTTGGTGGCAAACAAAAGGTGAAAGCTTAAGTTCTTATCCACAAGGATTCCCACTGCTGTTCTCTAAACCCCAATAGATTGCTTAGGCGATTAAATTAGCAACAAATAGCTTGTCTCATTCCCTTGAATCTCCAAAACTTTTCAACTTTCAAATCAAAAACTACATGATCTTGGCCTGCATGCAACCTTCTTGAGTTTCCTCTAAGGATGTGTTTGGTACAAAAGATTAGAATGGAGGTAGGATTTTTTATTTATTTCCCACATTTGTTTTCCATGGGGACAAGAAAAAATTTGTTAAATAGAATGGTTGATCCATTGGAAGGAAGGATTATTTATCCCGGAAGGATTATTTATCCCATCCCAATATATATCTTTATTTTTATCCTATCTTGTTACTTCTTTATTCTCTTTTTTAAACTTATCTTTAGAAATGGCTATTATTTTTTCTAAAGATATAATTATCCTATCTGATTTCTTACCTATCCTCCACCAAACCGAAGATAGGTTAATTTTTATCCTATCTCGTTCTTTATCTAATCCCATCCTCTCTTTTATCTAATCATGTCTTGCGTACCAAATGCAGCCTAAGATTATATTTGGGTAAAAAAATATAATTTGATGGATGGTGATTCCAATATTACAAATTGGAGAAACAAATTATATAATTAAGCGTTGATTACATATATAAGCAGAAACGGCTCTCATCATCAGCATCATCATTATAATAATAATATATTATTATTATTATTATTATTTTATTTAGAAAGTGGGTACAGGTACAGGTTTTTTAGGAGATTCCAAAGGGTATACAGCACCCTAACAAAAATTTCTAGATACTAAGAATTTATAGCATAATTAATCTTGCTGAATTTGTGATACCTGTAAGCATGTGATACCCTCAGAAATCAATAATTTAGAAGGAATCTAGAACTTAGCAAAAGGTATCAATTATAAAATCAATGAAATATAAAGAAGAAACCAAGTAAATAACAATGTTGATTGATATATTTAAAAAAAAAATCAAAGATGTTTGTCTTGTGCATATTTTACTGAGCACTCTCTTTATGTATATTTAGAAGATGCAAAAAATAATCAAAGATATCTCCACTTTGCGCATACTTTTCTGAGCATCTTCTTTCATGTACATTGAGAAGCTTTTTCTGAATCACATATCTTACACAATTATTTGTATAAATGAGTCCTACAATGTCATTCTCATTGCTCAAGCTGCCTCTGGTTTTTCTAATATCAATGCCTCCATCTCAATGCAAAAGAATTTCATTTTTAATCTAAAATTGAGAAATGCTATGAGGTCCAACTATCATTCCTTAATATATATATATATATATATATATATATATATATATATAGCATGTGGCATGAAAACATTGGCAAAGGAACCTTTTTTTTTATTATTACATAGGTTGGGCCCTAGAATATTTTTGGACATAATATGCCCACTAATGTATCAAATTTCTCACACTAAGAATCTATAATCATGTAAAGTTCATGGTGTTTAAGTATTTCCTATTCAAACAGACAGTCTGTTTCACCAATCAATTACTTACCATCCCATCTGACAACTACAGTAAGTTATGAAATTTGGTGGCGCCACCAATCAATTATAAGAGGCAGAGCTTCATTTGGTGTGAACAACGTAACACATTGTTCTGGGTGTTCTTACTAGAAGAGAAACATCCGTCAGTGCATTAAGTCCATCCAACATACTACATAAGTTTGGCAGCTTTTGAATTCATATGGGTTAAAGATAACACATTTATATTAAACGTATATTAGTGTCAAATTTTCTAACGTATCTAAATTCTAAAAGGTTGGGTGAACGATGAGTCCAAGAAAAGTGAAAAAGACGAAACACAAAACTTGTATGACATGAATACAAACAAAACGGCACTCAAAGTTAAAAGAACGGCATAAATTTAACCAAACCACTCCATCCCCATGTGGTTGACTTCGTTGAACCGAAACATTTTACGATAGCCTGTACTCAAGCGTACACAGAGAGAACAAAAAATTGCATCCCTCGTCTTGTACCATGATGGCAGGATGAGAAAAAATATAAAAAAAAAAAAACAAAGATGGGGACGGTGAAGGAAAGAGGGCACGGCCAGACCTGGTGCTTGTAAGCTTTTCGTTAAATATGTCCTCCAAAGTCCAAGATAACACCAAATCCAACAGGTCCGGGGGCAGCTGTACCTTGCCACCACCTTCGCTTCCGGGCCAATCGCTTCGTCGTCCACCTCTGCATCCTTTACCTTGCCACCACTTTCGCATCCCGGGCCAAACGCTTCGTCCGTTTCGTCCACCTCTGCATCCTTTACCTTGCCACCACCTTCGCATCCCGGGCCAATCGCTTCGTCGTCCACCTCTGCATCAAAACAAAGAGCACAAGCAAGCAGATAGTTTTCTTGTTATCCACTTCTAATACCTCCATTGAACTCCTTTTAGCACATAATTCTCTGTCACGACCTACCCATTAACGATTAAGAAGTTTTTTCCTCCTACTTGCTGCATCTAAAGCTAAATCGCAAGCTTCCGATAAAAAACGAGCAGTTATAGTGAGATTTCTAATATGAATACCTTTACGGGTTGCAGAGCTGCCCGCTCCCATCGCTGGTGTTGGTGCTGGGTCCTGATCACGAACACGAAGTTTCAATCTGGATTATAAGTTGAGCACCGGCAATTTTAGGCATGTCTATCAGTCTGGCCGGGCTGCAAACTACTTATGATGCAAGTTCAGGTGCCATGCGGAGAAGAGGAACGGAGATGTGAGGAGTAATATAAGAGGAGAAGAGATGAAAGAACTCGAAGAGGTTCTTCCGGAAGAAGAAAGGAATCAGAATCCCAAATGGGACCAGAACTGGAGGAATCAGAATCACAAAGCGTTTGGAAATTTCGAACATGCTTCTTCCATGGCGTACGCTAGTTTGTTAAAGGTGATAAAAGGGTGATTCAGTTCGCTTGACGCCAGTACCAAAAAGGTCCCGCATTAGCAGAAATCGTGGGATGTTGGAATTCACTGTCTACCTTACGACATTAAGGATGAAATCATCTTTTCTTAGAACGAAGAAAAGCTAGGAGAGTACGGCTGCACTTTCAATAATTAATTAATTATCGATGCCACGATCTCCTACTCTAGCCGGGTTATCCAGGCCGTTCTGGTACGGACAAATGCCTCCACGCAAGTAACAAGGCTCTTCTTCATCCCGCTAGAGTAAAATTAGCAATGTTTAAAATCGATAACGAATTGGCTTGACATTTGAGTTAATCTTTTGACCGAATAAATCAATTTAATCTGATCGAATAATATTATAATTATTTTATAATTTAATTATATAAAAATAATAAAATATAAATATTTTTTTTAACTTTGTTTAAGGTTTTTATTTTTTTTTTGGCTGAAATAAAGGAGTTCTTGCCGTCAAAGTTTCTAACTACTGATGTAGGACCATAAGATCGGAATCGAAGATCTTGCTCAGTTCGGTCTTTGGCTAATTAATTTCTGATATTCTTTATAAAATATGATATTCTCGTTAAAATAAAAAAATCTAAAATTATCAATCACTTTTCAAAAAAAATTTCTCTCACGTTCTTTTTTTTTTACTTCTTTTCTTAACCATCAAAGCACCCATGTGCTTTTTCCCTTCCCCATTCATCCTTCCATGGTCGCCACAGTGACTTCATCCTTGTTTTCGATCCCTACCGACCACCCGATCGCCGCAACCTCCCTCTTACGACGACGCCATCTCTCCTACCTTCCCTCTCTTTCTATTCTCTGACGATAATGCAAGGTCATCGCCGCTGCAGCCATGGCTTCTTCCCCCTCCGCCATCCTCTCCATCAATCTCCACACAGTAGCACTGCTGCCCCTCTGTCTCTTCTCCGTCTCTTTCTTCGTAGCCATCGTCTACCTATGTCCCCTGTTGTTTCTTCTTCCCTTCTTCCACCCGTAGCCGCTACCACCGATCGTTCTTGCCTTCGAACTCAATTCAGGGAAGTGAGGCATATTCTCAGGTTTACGCCTTTTTTTAGAACCATGCTTTCTAGCATGCTTGCCCAAGCTCTCCCTTAGCTGAGCCTCAAGCCTCAACCTCTCGGCTGTGAACACAGCAGATAAAATTTTGGTCAAGCAGAAACCACCATAATCTATTCAGCAAAAGATAAGAACAAAGTTACATCGAGGGTCAACAAGACTGAGCCCAGCATTATAAAAAGCATCATCGGCCAAAAAAACATTGATCGACAGCACTATGCTGCTGCGAAGAACGCTAAGGCCTTCTTCCTCTCACGTCGACAGCGTCGGGCACTCATTTAGTTCCGCATGATAGTTCACCTACGCCTGAGAGAAATCGAACCCGACATCCCATTCGGCGAGGAAGAATTAAGACTTCCATCCCTTTAAGAAAAGCTAGGAATGTCTGATATCCTCTTGAAAGATCTCTAGGGTCCAATAAAGGGCCATTCGGAGTTCTTTAGAAAGATGAGGCTATGGCAAACCAGAAACAGAGGAAGTGCCGCCATCACCCCCATAAGAGTGCATATAGAGATAAACTGATGATGTGGCGCCAACTGTTTGATGTTACCATTATCGGACAAATACCATAAAACTTTATTATTTCCTTCACCAAGGGATGAAGGGGAAGGCAAAAACCCACTTGCACACTCTCTTCATAGAAGAAAGCTCCAGACTCCAACTGCTCTATAACTTTCTGCTCAAGCTCCGACACCCATAGCCTGATGTCTTGGGGAAGCCATACTTGCAATGAATCTTCTCCAAGTCTGCCGAAGTCATCGTTGAAGTAAAATCACCTAGGCGCTCCATGTTTTCAGGTTGAGCAAATAAGACTCTAATCATACGACCTTCTAACTAGAAGTATGGTTTCTGAGGGAAGAAGCAGGAAGAAGGCATAACAAGGGAAAGCGCCGCTCGACTCCTTTTAAATCGCCTCGACAGAAGGGCAAGATTTCATCGGCAAGAATCTACAAGCGTCCAGGCCTTCAGTCCAGGCACCGCAAGCGCATGAGTTTGCCATGTGTCATTCCGCTAACCATCGTTCATAGAGAACAAAGAGTTCCTCCCAAGGTTATTAATTTCATACCATTTCAGTCATTTCGGTTGAAATGTTTCGTTTTGGTGGCTTATCCGAAATGATAAGCCCTGCATTTTACTTCGGAAGATTTTTTGGCCATTTTTGCATGTTTTGACCGTTTCGGCATGTTCCAGTCATTTCAATAAAATATATTTCAGAGATCAATTTATAAATTCTTAAACCTTTCAGAGCCATTTAATATATATATAATGCCAAAAAAATGAAACACCACCTATATCTCATTATCTCTTCTATCAGCCGCATGACCAACACCTCTCAATCTTTTTGTTATCATCCCTCTCTCTTTTTTTTCTTCTAAATTATAGCATCAAATATTTGATAGCATTCAAAAAAAGCATCTAACACAATTGAAGATCAGGTTGTTTTCTCTCCTTTTTTTCATCAAATTTTTTATTTTTTATTCTAAATTTTTTGAATTGATATTTTCATTAGGTTGATAGTAATTTGTAGTAATTTTTTGTACTTTTCAATTTTAGTTTACAGATTTTTTCTTGCGAATGTTGTGCTTTCTCGTCAATCTCATTTTACGAATGTTTTATTTCTTCTAAAAGCTTGGTTAAAGAGCTCCCATGGCGGTTGCTGGCATTTATCGTTTTAATCCCAATGTCGGGTTCTCTTTATGGTGTTGATGAAGAGAATGAATTGTGAACACAAGTTTTTATTTTTTATTTTATTCGTATGTTGTTGTTGTTGATGATGAAACTTATGAATTGTAAACATAATTTTTATCTTTTATCTTTATTTTTATGTTATTAATATTATTGTTATAAAAATATGAATTATGAACAAACTTTTTATATATATATATATATATATATATATATATATATATATATATATATATATATATATCAAAAACAAAGCATCGAAACGGTACGAAACCGAAATATTTTGTTTCATAAGCTAAAACAAAACATAATCCGAAATGAAATTGATAACTTTGATTCCTCCTCGTTCGCCTAAAAGAAATGATGGAGTGATGGCCTAGCATTTATGAGGCCATCATGATGCGCCTCTATGGGTTCGAATCCCTCCAATCAAATCAAGCCATCTGGAACTCTACTCCCTATGTATGCTTTGGACTAGGGAGTGAAGGGCATATGTGTTGGAAATTGCGGTCTAAAAGACATAATTTTCTATGATGATTGACATCATATGATATAATAAATGATTTGATATTTGCATCCTATATACTTGTTGTATGTAATTCTCCTGAAAGGTCTATGAATGTTAGAAATAATGATCTTGAGTGCTCAAGATGCTTTACACATGAGTACAGAAGACACGAGATCATTTTATTACATTCGAAATATAATTATCATAATTTTAATAAAGTTAGGTGCTTTATTATGAGAAATTGAAGTATACATAATTTCCAATTGGGAAAATAGTTTGTCTTGACTATTTTAGAGGAATTCTCGAATTAGTATACTAGTACGCATATTACGTATTGACGGACTTACATGAGAATAAATTTTAGAAATGTACTATCATGAAATTTAACTCATAGCTATGAGAGTATGATTGTTCTTAAGCTTGAGCAAGTCACTGAACTCATACTTATAGCGTATATGCTTTGATTCACCAAATGAGCAAAGTCCATAAATGATTGATACTCGGTGGGTTGGGCATATGCCACTAGGGTCTAAGAACATACTTGCAATATAATCATTCATGTACTTTCCATGAGAAAGTAATAACACTCCCTTGAGATGTTCAAATTAATCCATCTTAAAACTATGCATAGTGATCTTTATAGATCGAGCGTAGACATGATCAATCGACGGGTTGATTCCTGACGCTTAGTGGATGGATATGAGGGAACCTAGAGTTCAAGGTGTTAGATGGATATTGGACAAGCGATAGTACATAAATTACTTGATACCAATATTCGAGTGTCGCATCAAGGAACCATTTGCGTATCGATCTCATAGGTCAGGGATGGGATTGTCTTATGTGACAATTTATTTTATCTCGATGTAAATGTCGTGCATATCCTGGAGTGCAGTTGTGATTTTCTAGTGGAAATAAATCATGACTAAGAATATTATCCCGAGTCATAGGGAATGGCGGTGTAAGGACAATATTCTTGGGAGCTAGGTTATGTGTGTCCCATGAAGTCCAAGGTGTAGACCATAAAAGGAAACTCGCTCCTAAATTTTAAGAATTCATTTTTAAAATTTTAGGTAACGCGATGAGCAAGTAATGCCGCCTAATATTGTGTTTATTTTTTAAAAAAAATTGGAGAAAAGTTTCTTAATGAAACTAAACTCTGTAACATGGATCCGTGACCAAAGTGGAGGCCATGGGTGGTTTGAGGACTTTGGGTTTAGGCTCTATGGGCCTTGGTCCCAATGAGCCACTAGACCAGTGGGCCTATTATAAGTTGGGCATGATGTTCTCAGATCAAGCGCAGAAGAGACAACATTTTTTTTAATGAAGCGGTGTCTTCTTCTTCGCGCATCTTTGGATGATGATAAGAAGCGTCTCTCCCGTAGGGATACGATGCTTTTTTCGATCAGAGTATCGCTTCCCATTTATAAATAGCGAGCACCATGATCAAAAAAAGTTAAGAGAAATCTTTTTTTCATTTTTCATCCGCCCATCTTCATATGTTTTAAGAACAGTAAAGATAAAGAGATCCAGAAGAGAAACACAAAAGAATTCAACTGATTTTTATTCACCAAAAAATCCTTGCTTATTTTCTTGGCCATACCCCTTGCTCATTCAGGGAGTTGAGGATTAAGATTATCCCGCTTATTCCTAAGAAGAATCAGCAATCTTAGAGAGCTTCTCCACTCCTTTGAAGAGTCTCCGGTGTAGAAGCCTTCACGCAGAGGAGTCTTCACACACGATGCTTCCTTATTCTTTAGTAAAAAGGTACGCAATCATTTTCTTTAATTAAGTAATGATTGCCATGATTGTTCATAAGTTTGATTACTGGTATCGCTTCCGCACCAACCGGATTTAATATTTTAATCCACGCTTATCTTCTTCATGATAAGAGTTTTGATCGAATTGTTCTGATCACGGGGATCTCACCGGAGATCAGAACCTCCAACTCGTTTTATCCAGAGTTGAATAAAACTATAGCAAAATTTAAATTCTTATCTTATCCGATCATCAGTAATCCCATCTATCCATCCAATAATATGATGCTGGGTAAAATCGTCACCACATCGATATTAGCATACACAGCAAAAGGTAAGGGTCATTTTTTATTTCTGACCCAGTAACCGTCATGTTTGAAAAAAGATAAACAACATCAAGCTGCTCGGTGCCTCAGCAGGACCAAGCCATCCCCATGCTTCGGTGGGCCCGAGGACCCTCTTTTTGATTCAAGCACCCTTGTCGCCTCACATTACACCGAGTATTCAGGAGGATGAACCACCTCAATCGTATGAATCTCAGAGTAATTATTTTTAAAACAAAAATTCATGATGAGGTTGATCAGCTATCGATTCCATAACAGGTGGGACTCAAATTGCACTGGCTCCCAACATCCTAAAACGGAAGTGGAAGTCGAATACGGCCAGTCACCCATGAATAACTGAATCTTGAGTTCTTGATGAGGCATCCTTCAGCCTCTCTAACCATCGATCCTCGTAATTGACAGGATCTGAATCATATCGGCTACCATAGATCTCATAACTGATAGGATTCGAATCGTATCGGCTTTTAACTTCTTGAGATATGCTCAGAAAATCAAGTAACAACCTTCCATCCCAGTGGTCTATAAATACTAAGTCCCAGGATCCCCTTGAGCTACGCAATCTGAGCTTCAAAAAATTTTAGCAAAGGCCATTGCTCTCAGAGGGTCATCTTTGAGAGATCCTCTTATCAGAGCCTTCTTCTCTCATCTGATTGTTAAGAGTTTTCACTGACTTGAGCATCGAGGGTCTTTCACAGGGATCACTCCCTATGCTTCTTACATAAAGACTGTCTTGCAAGTCAGCTTGGATGAAAGAGCGCTATCCGGATTCTAACGTGCACTGTCTCCAAGTCGAAGAACGAAATTCAGCAGCAACAGTAGTGATGGAGAAGAGGAATGGAGATGCAAGGAGTAATAAGAGGAGAAGAGATGAAAGAAAATTCTTCTAAAAGAAAAAAAGAATTAAACTTCCGAATAAGAGGAGAAAAGATGCAAGGAGTAATAAAAGGAGAAGAGATGAAAGAAAATTCATCTGGAAGAATAAAAGAATCAAACTTCTGAATGGGACCAAAAAGGAGGAGAGAAACGGTTTGGTTCCCCTGAAGCATTTGAGAATTCTAAAGAATTGCTTTTAAAATTGATGTTATTTAACATTAAATATTTTATAAAAAAATTAAAATATATATTTTAAATGATATTTTTTATATTTATCATGATGACATTTTCATGGACGAGTATGCTAAGTGATGCTTGAAAAGTACTGCTTGAAGTAAAAAGAAGCTCGAACCAGAAAGTAAGATCAAAAGTGAAAGAGAAAGGAGGCTTAAAGAAGCGTGATTTCAAATGACTGCTTTTTAAGCACCTACAATGAACATAAAATATTATTAAAATATTATTTTTTTTATTTTAATTATTTTATAAAATATTTAATTTAAATATTAAATATACAAATTTGATGTCAAACGGTATCGATTTTAAAATCAGCTCAATTCGGAACGTGCTCCCCGATCAGGTTAATTAATTAAAGATGGTAAAAGAGTGATGTGCCCCTTCGGTGCGCTTGACGCCGCTGGTGGAATGGTTTTGCATCAGCCGAAAGCATCAGCTGATGGAACTCGCTTTCTACTTTACGTTATAAAGGAATCATCTTCTTTAACAGGGAAGAAAAGCTAAAAAAGCTAAGAGAGTACGAATATACTTTTATAATTAATTAATTATTAATATTACAATCCCTCGCTCCAATGGGATTATAGCGGTTCGGGCTAGAGATAGATACTAGACCGTGCCGCCTATGGCATGGCACGGCTTAGGCCTACATGAATCGTGCCAAGCATGGCCCAGGCCCACATGGGCCGTACTAGGCACGGCCCGGTATTGCTACAGTACCGGACCGTGCTGGCACAGCCTCGTATACCATGCCGTACCGGGCGTAAAAAATTTTTCTGTTGGCCCAGCACGGTACAGCCCATGACGGACCTGATCAGCCCGTCGTGCTGTGCCAGCACGGCAGCACGACCTAGGTGGCCGTGCCAGGCAACGGCCTTTTTTTTTTAACAGAGCCGTGCAACGGCTTTTCTTTTTCTTTTTTTTTTTACAGAGCCGTGCCCAGCTGGCGCGTAGGCTGGTGCCTGGCACCAACTTTTTTTTTTTTTTTTTACAGAGCCGTGCCTTGTGACCGTGCCATGTGGCTCAGCACGGCCCATGATCCAAAATGGGCCACGGGCCGTGTCGGGTCTGAATTTTTTTTCCGTGCCAGGCTAGCACGGCCCGTCATGGGCTTAGCATGGCCCGTGATCCAAAATGGGCCACGGGCCGTGCTGGGTCTGAATTTTTTTTCGTGCCGTGCCTGGCACGGTCCATTAACAAATGGGCCGTGCCAGGCATGGCACGACAATTCTAAAGGCGCGATGTGCCTAGGTCGTGCCGTGCCAGGCACAGCCCAGTGCCCACCTCTAGTTCGGGTTGTTCTAATGCAGACAAACCCCTGCATGGAGCTAACATGGTTCACTTGATCCAACTAGAATAAAATCGGTTTATTATTTTGTGACTCAATCCCAATGCAGTCTCATTGGACCTAATACACTTTAATTGATTCAATTTCAGCCAAGTTATATACCAATTTGGTTCGATCTCATCCAATCGAGTTGACAAATGGGCTGAACTGATTCAAATCATGTCAATGCAGAATTAAAAAAGTCTTGCTACACCATATACGGTGCAGCTTTTGTTGCTGCATCGCGCATGATGATTGACGAATGGCGCATGCATGCGCATGCCAAAAGCAAAAAATATATTTCTATTCTTAGTATATGTGCGCACACGTGCCACGCATCAATCATGAGTGCGATGTCCATGATCTGTACCTGACCCAATGCACAAAGACTTTTTCATGCAGAATTAAACTAGACCAAGCCGATCCATTTAGATTTATTTGAAGGCACAATTTTGCTTGGAAACATCTAACAGAAAATATATCTATTGATTTAATATGGTAATTTTAAAATTTTTAATTAAATCAATTACTTCCACTTTTATCGAGCTTAATAGCCCTCTCTATTAATTTAAAAAATCATCAAATAATTTCTTAGTGGGCTAGGACTCTCAAATTGACTTACCTTGACCTTGGCTTTAATACAACAAATTTTAGTAAGCTAATTTAGGTAGATTTTCATCAATCACATCAAATGTGACTCCTAGATCATTTAGGGACATTGCCTTGTTAATCACATCCGTATGTGATCACCCTAAACTTTGCCTCTAGATTAGATTGACCTTGACTTTGGCCAACTAATCTAGTTAAGTCAACCCATTGTTCTCCAATCAACTCCTCATAGGTACACTCGACCTTGGCTTTGGCATAACAAATCTCATGACCTAATGATTTTGTATCATGTGAATAATGGAAGGCATAAGGACTTAATATTCATGGAGGGATTTTATGTATTTAGTCTCATCATGCATATACAATATTTGTATCATGCTTGGTTATATATCTTATATGAATTTTAGATTAATTTTAATTAACCTAAATTTCATAAGATCCAATCTTATGATTGGGACTCTTAATCAAATTAGGATCATGATCACTATCTAATTTAGGAACCCTAATCATGTGACCAAATCAATTGCTACCATCCTGATTAACCCTATTGATCTAATCAATTAAAAGCTTTCCTAAACAATGGCCTATTTAGCATACCCTTCGATCCCATTGAATGAATAGGCAGCAAACGGTGTAATTAAAAACCATGATCACACTTTTTTAGACACCAATGTAGTTAAGCCCAATTGATTAGACCAATTATGGGATCATAGGATCAAATAATGATATGGTTAAGTCTAATTTTTCCTAAACCTTATCATCTATTACACATTATGATAAGATGAGATAGTGATCATTAGGATTTATGATAAGTGTCAAAATTTTATAATAATTTATTCTAAATATTTATCTTATCATTATCTGTTATGATAAATTTATTTTCATCACATGAAAATCCTAATTGGTCTCTATCATAACATCCCTAACAACTATGATCATGATAATATATTAAAATTTAAAATTTTAATTTTAATCTTGATTATCATGTTATCATGATATTATTATTTTAGATTTTAATCACATTATTTATCATGTCAAAATTAAATTCTAAACTTGATATGTTAAATTTCAGCCTTTATGATTATGTCACACATATATCATAATTTTTAATTTTTAACATGATCAAATCTAAATAATTTATGTTTATTATTATATAAAATTACTAAAAATTTAATCTTCATCAATATAATTATTTCAATTTAATCACGTTATTATCATGTTAAAATTAAATTCTAAACATGATATAAAATTTCAACCTTTGTGTGTCATGTCAAAATTAAATTCTAAATATGATATGTTAAATTTTAGCCTTTATGATTATGTCATACATAAATCATAATTTTTAATTTTTTAACATGATCAAATCTAAATAATTCACATTTATTATCATATAATAAACTTATAAAATATTTAATCTTCATTATATGGTAAGATTTATATTTTACATCGCATGTAAAATTTAGATCTATATATATAAAAACTAGAACTTAGGTAATCTATCAAATTAACTAAATTTGAAGCCTGAAGTGGCTCTGATACCACTGATAGGAAACCCTTTTTCCTAACAAGCTTTGGCCCTAAGCCTCCATTGTCGCACGGTCATGGGCCCTGGGTCTTATGACCAGCGACCCATATCATCCGACAATGGTACCTATCAGACCAGCCGATGATCGGATCGGATCGGTCCACCGACACCAATGGATGAAGAGCCTAGCTTCACCAGTGAGAGTTTCCATTGATGCTCTGCCTAACCGTATAGGTCAACTGGCTCTGATACCACTGATGAAAATTACATATATTTTATATGAATCAAATTCATATATCACGCAACGGAAGATAAAAATAAATACAAATTTATTTTCCAAAGCCCAAATCCTCAGGGAATAGAATTTGTTAACAAGAAATAATACATAATTAAAAATAGATCATACCTATGTTCTTTATCGGGGATGAAACCTGATGAAGCCGATAAATAATTTACCACTAGCCGTCAACGCGTTCGGCCTCTAATGGTGATCCATACGAAGATCTTTGGATAATGTCCTTCTAGGATTGGATTAGATAACCTTCTTGCGATGGGTGCTAGCACCTCTTTTCTTTTTCAATTGATTTCCCAAATCAAAAGAAATTTCTTGATCAAGATCAAATCTTGATCAATCAAAAAGAGAGAGAGAGTGACATCCTACAGAAAGAAATGATATTTTAGAGAGAGAAAGTGGGTGTTAGGCATCCAAGAGAGAGAAAAGGAAGGAGTTAGGCGAAGGGGGTGTCTCTCTTCCTTTTATACATAAAAAAGGAGGTTGTGTGGTTTCATAAAAAAGAAGATTTTATTTCAACCACCTAATCATTCAACCATATCAAGCTGATAATAAATTATACTAACAAATTTAGGATATTTATTATAACAAATTATCCTAACAAATTTAGGATATTTGTTATCATGATAATGTTAGGATTACAACCACCAAACCACATCATTAAAAAATAGGAAATTGGTTATCTCATAAAACCAACGTCGTAACCTTGAATTTGGCTTCATGATAATGCTCTAAATCATGGGTGTTCCCTCCTCCATGATGTGGAGATGGGTTATGTCCATCACATGGGCATGGATCCATCCTCCATGTCGCACGATCTCAGCTCTCGGCTCAATTAGGTTTTTATGAATCAAATCATGCCATCATATGGTTCCAATTAAATACCACATTATTAATCTCAATTAATCAAAGCCATCCATCACATTGATCAAGCCTAATTGAGTATCCAATTAATGAATTTCATATATAAATCACATATACAAAAGGTCTCTTCCTTGAACACAAAATTCTTTCCTCTATAATGAATCCTATTCATCAATTTCATGTTCTCTCATTAAGATTGAGTCAAACCTAATCCTAATTAATTGGTCATCTAATCTGATTAAGTCCAACTTAATTTCCATTTTAACTTCATCCAAAATCTCCTTAATGCATGTGACCCATTAGGTCCCTTGACATGTTGTAATAATCATGTCCCTAATATTGATCCTAGAGATGACTTGATCAACATCTTCCCCAAGTCAATTCTTTAACCAAATCAACTCTTTGATTAAGTCAAAGAATCCATGATTATAGATCATGAGCGGCCTCTAGCAAAATATCATGACCACCCAAGTGTTAAGGGTTTTGTTGAAGTGGTCATCAACACCTGTCCATGAATGGTTACTGTACGATTCGATCCCTTCGTCACATATCCCAAATCAATCAGTGATATGGAATGTGTCAACCATGTAATTGATCATTTATTTACTTGAGTGACGTTTGCATGTCATCAAAGCATGACATTCCATACATGAGGTACAATGAATATCTCAAGTCAAAGGATCAGTCATACCACCATCATCAGAGATCAACCATCAACACTATATTGAATATCCATATGGATCTCTGTGCGGATCATCCAATGCATCGTTACAATAATGAGTATCCACATACCCATCCAAGTATCTTCATACTTTAGCTTGCGAGATCAACTGCTCACCATAAGGGTAAAGATATGCAATGTGTGCTAGTCTCATTGGCGTTCGATGGTGTCCAGTCCTGTCTATAGATCGACTAGGAAAATTTAAAGAATCGAACCATAATGTGTAATTTTGGATATCACAATTTGTAATCTCTATTATAAATTCCATATGCACAGTTTACATTCTTTTGGACTTTATCTCATAGGTAAAATATATCTAATATATATATATATATTACATCCGGATAGATAAAGAAACCAATAAATTTGATTTGCATTCATAAAGAAATGTATATAAACTAACATCTAATCTGATTGGATCTATGGCACATACTAACATATAGTTCATCAGAGAAGCTCGGGTTCACATATATTGAGGTTCAATTAGTTATGAGCTGTGCAAGGCAAGGAATACATGTAATAAATGGCCTCTGGTGGCAATTCATTGGCTCCAAGCCATGGTGTGATGGTTGCAATCATAACTATTGCATTGTTTCAGTCGACAAATATGAGCTCAATATCTACAATTGAGAAGATATTTTTTATGATCCTGGACAAACTATCGAGTCTGTGTTATGTGCTTTAAACAAAAAAGTTTACTCCATTTCTTTCAGATAACCTTTGTAGGGACTCTAAAGTGCAGCAATGCGCATTAGATTTCTTCTCTTGTTCTCTGGACCATGATCAAATTCACAATTTTTATTTGGAAGCCTTGTGTTCCTGTTCATCTCAAGACTCATTCATCTACAATAATTCCTACACGATGACAAAATACTCTGATCAGACCTTCAGTGGCAATAAATAATTTCCAAATCAAATATCCCTAAACTTGCCAAGTTTTTCTCTGTCATTACCCAAGTAAACCTCCAGTTAGCTCCCCACTTTTTCCTTTAATCGTATTAATCCTAAAATTCCTCCAGGAAAAAAATGCATGTCCGACTCTAACCATAGAGCTTATACATCTATGCCCCTACAATCACCATGGTTACCTAATCTTGTCAGCATATTCCTTTTTTATCTTTCAATTTTGCAATACCATAAAATTTAATGAAATCATATTTTCAGTCCACTTCACTATAACTCTGTAAATCAATACATATAAATGTTTTTTTAAAAAAAGTAATGATATTATCTATTTGCATCATATGACTAACACCAGCTTAAAAATTTCAATTCGAGACTCTTTATTAATTTCTTCAAATTAATAGTTATTTGAATTCCAGTTGTCAGTATGCATATGAGGGTATTCTTGTCATTAGTCTAGCTGAACAGCTTGTGACTCTTTACTAATTTCTTTAAAACTAACATTATAATCTATATCAGTGTACTGATATAGGATTGGTTTAGGACTGCTTTCCCTGCTTTATATATATTCTTTGAGGGTGGTGAAGTTGTTTCTTGTATTTGGAATGAAACAGAATATGATTGTTTGTATAAATTGAATAGTTTATATTTGGAGTGTCAAAGTAAGTGTGGTTTTACATTGCAGAATTGTTTTAAAGCATCAGCCAGGAAAAACTCATGACATGAGTAGATCAAAAGAAGAATATCTCAAATAACATGCAAAGATTAAAAATGAATGAGCATATCAAAACAATGAAAAATGAGACCAAACATATAGTGCATATTAGATGCCATTATCATAACATATTAGATCAGTCAAAATCAATGTCCAAATATATCTGAATTCACATTGTTTTTGCTTGCCACGGCTACTTCTCACCAAATCTATGAGACCCATCCTTAAAATCTTTGGTTTGTGATAAATAGACCACTTACGACATCATATCTCTACTTGCACATGACAATGTATCATCCTATTAAATTCAACGTACCTCCTCTAGACATCTGGCTGCAATGGCAGCATCAGGTTACATCTCATAGATGACAATACGTATGACAGTCTAATAGTTTCTCATCCAAGTCTATTCCTGAGACACTATATTGAAACTTTGTATCAAAGTAATTGGTTGTCAAGACATGCAACAGGGTTTTCAGCATTGGGTTGTGATCCAACACAAAGCAATAGTCTCAGACAAGGTGGAAATCTACCAATCAACAATGCACTGCCGCAACAAAATCCTGATTCAGTCGTTCCAGGAACATCCACCAGATGATATTCCAAATACATGCTGGGACTTTGACATTGAAGCATCGAGGCGCCCATGGTACACAAATGCTAAGGTTACAAAGAACTTCCCTTCATCCCCTTAGTATAGGATAAATTAATATACTAAACATATTAATTTAAAAAAAATCCTTTTTGACAAATTTAATCTCATACTAAACATTCTCAAAAGAAGATGATAAATTAAAGATATAATTTTTCATCCTCTTTAATCCCACATCAAATGCATCCCAAGTTTGAGTGATGCTTGGGTCAAATTTTAGGCCCATATCCTAGACAGCTATTTGAGGTGATTATTTTTATATAGTTTTTTTATGAAATTAATTAATAATTAATATTTTTATATTTAAAATATGATAAATTAATCTGAACTGATCTAATATGTCAAAACATCTACTTAGTACTTTAGTCCATATAGTGCATGGTTGGTAATTATGGAACATTATAGGCAAGGTATAACCAAGAAGCAAAGTACTGGTGCATGCTAAACCTTGTTTTAAGATTTTTACCATAATCAGACTCACTGGCACATTGCCCTTTATGTATTGTTCGAGGATACATATGAGACACCTATTATTTGTGTGCATTGCAACATAAAAAAGGCCATCTAAAAAATACTGACACTGAGTAATGTGCATAGCAATGAACTCAACCATTTACCTATACTTTTTGAATATCAACCTCATGCATAAATATGCAAGTTATATTTCCATAGTCTAATATAGTGTGCAATGTATGTGACTTTTCGAAATTGACCACCTACAATTGTGTTGCAAACCTAAAATGTTTATGTAAGATGAAACAAATTCAATAGCATGACAGTACAACTATACTACATATTTCAGGAAAGCAATAACATCTTATATATTGTTGCCCAGATGTAGCAACCCAAGAGGGGAGCGTGAATTGGTTTTTCAAAAATTAATTAACTAACAAGTATGTGTACTTATATTTTCTTTCACAAATGAATTACGCGGAGTGATGTGAGGCTAGTATGCAAGCAATCACAAATAGTATCACACAGAAACAACAAGATATAATGTGGTTCGGCGCCAAACCCGGCACCTACTTCCACACCCCAAGAACCTCTTGGAAATTCACTAAACACCACTAGCCTACCTGGCTAGCAAGCTTGTTTCCGGGCATAAGCAAGCCCTACAAATACACATTCGGGTAGACCTTATCCGACCACGTTTACAACTGTAAAACTAAGCAAAGCATAAGGAATATAGTGTTTAATACAAGATGCTCCTAATAAATGAGCAGATAAACAACAGAGTATACTTAGCAACTTGAAGAGCTCAACACGAGCTAGCTTCTTTCTTTAATAGCACAGCAGCAACGATGAAGCTTTCGTGGATGCTTTGAATGCTTTTCAAAGAGGGTTGTTGGAGCTTTAACACCACTTTGAGAATCAAAAATAAATGAGCTTCCGTGGGATGAAACAATCAATGCAGCACTCCAATATATCTCTTTTATAAACAATAAATCTCTCTTTTAAATGATTCTTCTCACAATATTTTCACTAATATTTTTTATTTTTCTTTTCCTCACATTCACTATTGAATCACTATTTAACAACTCTATTTATAACCAACAAAAAAACTATATCGTTGCATGACCATTGTGAAATAGAGAGAGAGAGAGAGACAATAATACTTGGCAAGCTTAGCTAAGGAGTACAACCATCCAAGATGAAAATCTGATTGCCTAACTCCAGAGTTTAGATGCTCAAGTAAAAATTTTAGAAGCCCCAACAATAGAATCGATAGATTGAAACTTAGAACAAGAACTAGCCAATAAACCGTCCGAGCACCATGAAGAAATAGCATCCCAAATCCATAAACTAGTAAGCCAGGGAAAAGTAGCAGCCTAGATCATAAATCGGTAGCCTAATATTGAAATCCAGTAGACCAAGAGAAGGACTACCAGCCCAACTCCTAAAATTCGCAGCCTACTTTTTGATACAAGAAACCAAGAAAAAAATACCAACCGAATGACTTGAAAAATCGGCAGCCCAAATCAAACATCGGATAGACCAAAATTTAGGCACTAGGGAGCCAACCGAAGGCATTAAGAAATTGGTATGCCAACACAAAATCGGTAGACCAAAAAATAAGCACCAGGGAGCCAACAAAAGGCAATGAAAAACTGGTATGCCAATTCCAATACTAGCAAGCCAATATTTGAGCACGGAGATACCCGCCAAAAGCCAATTAAAATTGGCAGGCCAAACAAAAAATCCAGCAAGCCAATTTTTGAACCAGAAAACCATCAGCCCAATGCCAAGAAGAATTAGCAGCCCAACTCAAAAACCAGCAAGCCAATTTTGAAGCCATGAAGCAATAGGGAGCCAAAACCAAACACTTTAAAGAATTAGCAGGAGAACTCAAAAATTGGTAGGCCAAAATTTAAGTGCCAGGGAGGCTTAAAAATTCGATCGTTCATTGCCAAGAAAGAAATGAATTCAAGGAAAATTTAAAGCAACATAAAGTGTAAATAGAGATTTGTAAGATGATTGAATTCAGTTCAAGACAATGCAAATATAATTAAATTTAAAAGTTAAGTAAACTCTTCAAACATAGAACATATAAAAATCGTCCAAGTCTAGGTTAATAAAAAATAATTTGATCATTACAAGCATATTTATACATTACATGTAATACCTTTCATTTGAATCACAATATACCTTGAGCTAGTTCATGATGAGTGACCTGAAATAAATTTATCTTGATAAACATGATATTAGTATAATACTTAATTATTTTATGTTTTATCAAAATCAATGTGAGGTCAACATATTAATGTGGCTGATCCAACGCCGTTAGAGAACCGTGAAAGAAGGAAACTGACAGAGCCCCCTTCGGCCTCAGCTCCCAACATCCATACATTGCTCTCATAATGAAGAAAGAGAATAAGAGGGAGAAAGGGTCAATGTGCGTAGGTTTTCCAAAGGCCATCTTTCGTCATTAATTTCCGGTCGAGTCAATGGGCTGGAGCCTTTAATGGTGCAGAAATGGTCATAATGGCTTGAAAAGCATTTATGGAATGAAGTGTTGCGGGCATCTCACCTTGGCTCTCCTTCTAAACTTCAGGCCGACCCCCGAGGCCAAACCTCCAAGCCCGCTTTGGCCTTCGAGGGCCCTTTGGTTACGGCATATCTCTCACACCAGGGCATTTATGGTCTCTAAGGCATTTATTGCCTTATTCTCTCCATGTATAAAGGCATTTATGGTTGCCACGTTGCTCCTCTCGGCCTCAACTCTTGCTTATCCTCGGACCTGCAACTGCCAAGCTCCCTTGGGCTGTGAATAGTGCCATGCAGGTGAACAGTGCCATGCAAGTGTTCACCCTCGGTCTTTTCTGAAGCCCATCCACACCAGCACTCTATAATCAAATGCTCTACGAGGGATAGTTGGCTTCAACTCAACATCATTTCCCCCTCAATGGCGGTACCTTGGGATCCACACGACTAACTTTATCACCCATCACTGTCTGCGCAGGACAACCAAAAAGGTGACGTAGGGAACACGTCTGGCAAGCGCCGTAACGATCGGCCATGCCCTGCAGCCACCAACTCTGGCAGGACACGGCCTGCAGCTTGACACGTCATATGGAGGTAAGCTCCACTGTGCTGCCATCAATTAATGTTCTGACAAGTGATAACGCCTCAAGCCCACAGACTCCAGGCATCTATAAAAAGGGTAGAGGGACCCCGACCAAAAAACAATAGGTAACTGAACTCACTATACTCTTTACGCTCATTCTTTCCCACAGAGAGCATGGCTCTATGCCCCTCTCTTCTTCCCTCTTTCAAGCTTCCTCAAGTTCACAGTCGTTGCCCAGAGCACTGACTTGAGCGTCGGAGGGTCCCCGCCGGAATCTCCGGCCCCCGGGACTTGTTTGCAGGCCCACAGGCGCGAGAGGCTTGCTGGAGGAGGCGACCGGACGCTCGCGGACGCTCGAGGGCGGTGATCTGGCGTCAACATTATCTATGGTAGAAGCATAAACAACATTCGGAGTCCATGGATTTGCCCCAGAAAAATCAAGCTAAATGACAAGCAAAATATATGCATGCACATTCAAGGTTTAATGCCTAACTTATAAATGCCACTTTGATCCAGCAAACTTGTACTTCAAAATAATACCTCCCCATATCAGATATAAATACAAATATCAAGGGTGTTTGATAAAAAGTGTACAGTTTAGCTAAAGTCTAGAAACTCATACGGCTACAAGATGTATCTGGAGCACAGAGCTTGGCAGTGTATCAGAGAATGTAGACTGGCTTTGTGTCATAAAAGTGACATGGGGAGTATGGTATTAAGGCCCAGGATACATTGTTGACGACCTTCCTAATAACTTAAGTTTTTGAAGTTTAGTGGTAGGTTAATATAGCATCAAAAACCAAATGTTATAGGTTCAAATCTCCTTCTTATCACCCTTCATTATCTTGGATCTTTTCTTCTCTTGATTCAGTCCCCGTGAGTCACTCTTGACTAATTCTTAAGTCAATTGTCATTCTTATCTCAAGTCATTCCTAAGTCAATATCTCATGCTGCACCTGGTATCATAGATTCTCTCATTGCCTACTAATGTTTTAGTCCCCAGCAAACCAGTGCCTATAATGTCTTGCCTGTAAATTTTTTTTAAAGGCTGGCACAATACTTCCACGTAACAAATCATACCCACATCAAGAGTTCTTGATATCTGCTGTTAACTTGCATACAACTCTGAGCGTACTGAAAGTCTATATTCCATTATAGCAAATATAAATGAGCAAGATTACATCAATAAAAAGAAGGAAATACACTAGCAATAGAATGCAGTTAGATAGAAAACTTTGTACTAAATTCTCAGCAAGTTTCATATAAGTGACTAACAAAGGAACAAGATCAACATAAACACATAAACAGATCATCACCTTCGATTACTATAGCACATGGCCATAAACATCAGTGAGCAAAATTAGATTATTCACTATTGCCTTTGCAGTATCATACATTCTGCTAGCTAGTAAGCCCTTACATAACAAGACACATACTTAAAATAAGCAAATAATTTATGCACATCATATTGTCTCGATGGAAAAATCAAACAGCATTATTCATAACATAATTAAGTACATATACCTGCTAGAAGGAATACTAAAAATTAGAGTTTCTGAAAGATAATTGGACCTTGGAGCAGGATCTGGGTTTAACAAAAAGAGCAGTTTAGATCACGTTGACTTCAGCGGCAGAGTAAACTTCAAATAAGCTATCAGCCAATAGACTAAGCAGATAAAAGTATTTATATCAAGATATCAAGTTAGTAATTTAAATCTTCACATATTTAGCTACAAATTATAAAAATTGAAAGAGTTGTGAAGATTTAAATTGAAGGATTGAATTGCATGATAACTTACCACTGAAGGGTATATTTGGTATATCCACCAAATTTCATATCTTTCGGGTGGGAGCTTCTATTGGCGCCCACATAAATCCTCTCATCACCCGCATATTTAAAAAAAAAAATTGCTAACTACACCCACAACTTAACTCACTACACCCACCTTTTTTGTAAATCCCTAAATTACCCCCACCCCATTTTCACCCCTCACGATTTCTCAGCACGCCCCACCCCCCCACCCCCCCGTTTTCGTCCGCGCCGCCCCCCCCGCCCTCCACCGAGCTCCTCCTCCCCTCCCGGCGGATCTCCGGCCAGATCGATCTCCGGCACCTACAACATTCCGGCCGGTGAGTTAAACCCTTTTTTTTTTTACTTTGTGTGAATGCCGGCGGTCCGGAGCTCCCTCTCCGGCGGGTTGTCCGGCATGGGAGCTCCCATGCCGGCGGTCCGGCATGAGAACGAGGAAGGGAGCCGGCGGCCCGCCGGGTCCCTTCCCAGTTAAGTTTTTTTTTTTTTTTGTGAATGCCGGCGGCATTCCCGCCCGGAGCTCCCTCTCCGGAGGGTTGTCCGGCGGGTTGTCCGGCATGGGAAGCATGGGAGCTCCCATGTCGGCGGTCCGGCATGAGAACGAGGAAGGGAGCCGGCGGCCCGCCGGGTCCCTTCCCCGTTAAGGGTTTTTTTTTTTTTTTTTTGTGAATGCCGGCGGCATTCCCACCCGGAGCTCCCTCTCCGGCGGGTTGTCTGGCAGGTTGTCCGGCATGGGAAGCATGGGAGCTCCCATGCCGGCGGTCCGGCATGAGAACGAGGAAGGGAGCCGGCGGCCCGCCGGGTCCCTTCCCCGTTAACAGTTAACAGTAAACAGTTAATTTTTTTTTGTGTGAATGCCGGCGGCATTCCCGCCCGGAGCTCCCTCTCCGGCGGGTGTCCGGCATGAGAGGCATGGGAGCTCCCAGGCCGTTAACAGTAAACTTATTAACCCACTTGCACACAACACTACTGAATTTTGGCAATTGCACTTATTGGCTTGTCATTCTTGGTCAATTTTGTCTTATAATTCATCAATGTAAATCTGAATTTTTTGTTCAGTTTCATCATATAACTTGTCTACTTGATTTGCATTTTGATTGACGTATATGCTGATACTCAGTTTCAGATATGGATGCTGGTTCCTCGCGATTTAGACCCACGGCGTCAGCCAGAAGACGTCGTGCCGGTCATGCTGAGGCCGAGGTTCCTGCTGCACCATCGCCCCCAGCCGAGACAGTAGACGAGGACATGCCCGCTATGGACGTTGAAGGTGAAGCTGTCGGGCCATGTCCAGGAGGTCCAGAGGATGAGTCTGTCCTGAGTAGTTTCAGGACACATATAGCAGCCTCGATCTGGAGGCAACAGGTATTGTTTAATTGCTATTGCATTTTACTTTCTTTAATGTATCGTTACGATGCTGTGATATAAATTATTAATGGCATTTATATTACAGGAACAGGCTCCACTGAAGTGCATGAACCATGCTGCCAAGGTAGCTGAATGGCAGTGGTGGGCATCAGGGCAATCGAATAGGAAGTTCAGGGCAATCGTAGAGCAGTCGGGCCTTATAGATCTAGTGCACTCCTCTTATCGGTTCACCGATAAGATTCTTGTCTCGGGCTTCGTAGAGAGATGGCAGCCCGAGACGAACACCTTCCATCTACCCTATGGCGAGATGACTATTACATTGGACGACGTAGCCGCCATCTTAGGGATTACTGTCACGGGTTCCTCAGTGTCATGTGAGAGGATGAGCGATCGGGATGCTGAGGACATACTTGTTGAGCTATTGGGTGTGTCAGATACAGATGCGCGTCAGGAGGTTCTATCTGTACGCGGTCAGTCTGTTAGGTTAGAGTGGCTGAAGAGTCATTTTCACACTGTATCTGATAGAGATAGCCATCACAGGATAGAGTGTGCAACGCGGGGGTATTTGCTATTTTTGATAGGGTGCACACTCTTTGTTGATAAAAGTGGAACGAGGGTGCCTATAGCTTATCTTGCTCTATTTAGGGATTTGGATAGAGTGAGCTCATATTCCTGGGGTGCCGCTGCCTTGACTTTCTTGTACCGTCAGCTGGGGATTGCGTCTAGGGCATCAGTTAGACAGATCAGTGGATACATGACGCTGCTCCAGGCTTGGATTTATGAGCATTTTCCAGATCTCACTCCTCATCCATCCCTTGATTATACTGATGCGAGGCCCCGCGTGCACCGTTGGCATCCTGACAGTCCATCACGTACCATGATGGACCATTTAGTGGTTCTTCGTGAGTCATTGGACGTTTTGAGGGCCGATCAGGTATGTACCATGATGTATCGCTTGTATATTTAAGTTTTTTTAATTTGCTATATATGAGCTAGCTGGGTATTGTTTATATGTTGCAGGTCATTTGGGATCCCCATCGTCATCAGCGAGCTGATCGTCCGTTCCTAGACATTGCATTCTTCAGTGGATGCCTGAAGTGTATGGATGTCGTAGAACCCTATCATCCTGAAAGGGTTCTACGACAGTTTGGTCGGATACAGATGATCCCTCGCGCGCCACTAGCCTCTGCGTGAGCTAGTAGAGGACCGACAGCAGGATCGTACCGTATTGCATATGTCTTCTTGGATCAGTTATGGGAGGAGTGGGAGGATCACGTACTGAGCCAACGTCGTAGGAGCCATCCGGTTGTCCGACCATCGGATTGTGTGCCAGGATATATGGCTTGGTATTCTCGTATCACGCACTTGGTTGTCCACCCCCCAGAGAGCCGATCCAGCATATATGATCGTGCACGACCTGAAGATGTCGATGTTGATCTTGACATTTACCGACGGCGCTGTGAGGATGCCATCAGCATTGGTACCAACACTCTACATATGGGTGGGTGGAGATTGCATCATTTGGGACCGACTACATGTACGATGTTGTGTCGCATATGGTTGATGTTTTGCAGGGTCAGCACATCTCGACTGTTGAGCCTGATGTGCCTGGACCTAGTCATGCGACACCTGATGTGCCTGGACCTAGTCATGCACGACCTGATGTTCCTGGATCTAGTCGGGCACCCCCACAGCAGTATAGGCATCGACGACGACGGGCTGGGGATTGATTGAGATTTGTATTACTTTTGCTTGTTACAAAGTCAACATTTTGTTATATATAACATTCAAAGCAAATGAAATGAAATGAAAGTTTCAATTACATTTTTTTATCTTATTGTCAAACATTCCATCCCGTGCCATCCCGTTTCATCCGTGCCATCCCGTGCCGGTGCGTGCCGGGCCGCTTGTATTAACACCGCACAATTATTGCACAAATCGCATTGATTATATCTAAAATATAATGACATGGTTTATTGAAAAATATCAAAGGCCAATGAAAGGCGTGCTGTGCCAATAAAACGCATGCCGAGCCAATATTACGCGTGGGCCATCAATTGGTGCCCCGTGCCGATCTGCGCACCAGATGGCTCGGGACCCATATCCTCCTCCCCATTCCACACAACCACAAAGCCCCGTGCTGGCCCGTGCCGGTGGCGTACCGAATTTTATTAAAGATTTTGAAATAACTCAATAAATCACTCAATTTTATAAATATTAAAAAAATAATTTGAGTACCCTCTTGTCTGCGCACCCGATGGCCCGGGCCCCATATCCTCCTCCCCATTCCACACAACCACAAAGCCCCATGCCGAGTTCAACAACTGTTCAATCTGACAGAGCTGAACAGAGGCAAAATGTTCGGCCCTGTGTCGCCGAACATATGGCCTCTGTTCGGCCCAGTGTGGCCGAACAGAGGATATATGTTCGGCGACACAGGGCCGAACATATGTTACCCGAGAAACCTATGTTCGGTCCTGTGTCGCCGAACATATGTCCTCTGTTCGGCCACACAGGGCCGAACAGAGGCCATAAGTTCGGCGACACAGAGCCGAACAATTTTCCCTCTGTTCCACCCTGTCAGACCGAACAGATGTTGAACTCGGTGCGGGGCTTTGTGGTTGTATGGAATGGGGAGAAGGATATGGGGCCCGGGTCGTCGGGTGCGCAGACAAGAGGGTACTCAAATTATTTTTTCAATATTTATAAAATTGAGTGATTTATTGAGTTATTTCAAAATCTTTAATAAAATCCGGCACGCCACCAGCACGGGCCAGCACGGGGCACTAATTGATGGCCCGGCACGCGTATTATTGGCCCAACAAGTATAGTATTATTGGATCTTCTTCGCGTATTGTTGGTCCGGCACACACCGCACGGGATGGCACGAATGGAACGGGATGGCACGGGATGGAATGTTTGACATTAATCGAATTGTATACAAACAATTTGCACACATAAGAAGATAAAAAAAATGATATTGAAACTTTTATTTCATTTCAATTGCATTGAATGTTACATAAACAAAATGTTGACTTTGTAACAACCAATGCACTCTACAACTCAACAGTCTCGCTAAGTATAACATCGGACGATATATTTTCTCTGAACTGTTGAATCCTAGATTCATATGAATTGGCCCATCCGGAAGCACAAGGTAAATGGTATTTTTGCCAGTTGGTTGCTATTGGCGGTACTGGATGACCCGGCAACAAGAAAACCTACAAAGAGTAATCAAGTTTAAAAAATCGTCAAGAATAACAGCAATGTCTTAAATTGACAAAGAGTAATATATTTAATACCTCAACAAAATGGTTGCGATTAACGAAGGCCACTGCAATGTCTTTACGGGATACAAGAGGAAGAGGCACCGATCTGAGCGGTAAGAATGTCAGACATTGTTGCAAGGAGAGGTGGTACAGGACAACATTGTAGCATGATGCTATAAGATGCCCCATATCTGGCATGGTCATCCACCGGTCATATGGCGGACAATCCTCAAAATATGATAATGCATGAGCGATCTTGTCAACCCTCCCCTCGACAGCATACAATGCGCGATAGTGCTCTATATGACAGTGCAACTCATGTAATAAATCCCTCCTGACACGTGGCCAATCTTCCTCTCCGAAGCCAAGTAAGTCAGCAATTGCTCGAAATCCACAGTTGCCATCAGCTTTGACATCCTTGATGTGCTGGATGAATGCCCTCAACCCGTCTGAAGTTGATTAATATAGATCATTGGCTTATGTGACCGGATTCGATGACGAATAACCTACAAATTGTATTGAATGCTATGAATTATATAAAATATAACGATAAGCTATATTAAAGAAAAGCTTTATACCTTCTTCTTTGGCTGCCCCTTCTGCATCTGCATCCTTGGGATCCCTAAAATATTTTACTGCGAACCAGGTGAATAACTATCCTGTCCAGATAGAACCAACTCAAATGCGGAAGGGTCACGGCGAGTAGAAGTATCAACCTCCAATGAAGCAGCCCACGTATACCGATCTTCCTTTTCGCAGGTTCTTCAAGAGATGTACTATCAGGACTTGCAATCTCTCTTAATTTCTTTAACATTTGCAATTGAGATGCCCCATCTAACTGCTCGAATTTCTCGGTAATTATATTCAACTCTGGTTTACAGGTCATCTTCAAACTTTGCACATTTTTAGCAGGCTGCATATCAAGTTTCATCCAATGAGGATCTATGCAGTCGAGGGGAATAGGCCAACCTTTCATCCTATACCGCAAAATCTCATAAGCACATGGTAAGCCATGTGTGCGTCGAATAGCACACCCACAAGCTGATTCATGAATCTTAGCTGAATTGGCCCGATTCGATTGGGCAAGGATATGATTTAATGCACATATAGATATGAATCCTCGCAGTTCTTTGAATTCAGCAGGCTTAAAGTTGTGTTGCACAACCGTCAAACTCTTCTCGAATGAGGCTTTAATGTCGCTGTGCTGCAACTCAATCAAACTATTTATTTTTGTCCAAGAAGACTCGAAAGTACCTTGGCTTGAACCAAGCTGTCTTTTAAGCCTTGCATGTGCACTTTCAGCCCTAGTAAGGTAAGCAAATTAGATCAAAGTTATATATCAAAGATAAAAATATAATATATGAATTGCTAAGGAAATCTTTTTCTTGTAATACCTATTTGTTGTCACATTCCCGTAGTGCCTATAATTGTCTGTCCACGCTGCGACAAATCTTTCCCTGTATTTGCTCAACCAGGTATCTGATACATATCGTAAGGCATCTGGATACGAACTGAAATCTCTCTGAAGTGCACTCCAACGAACATTATAGTCATCTTCTGTGGCTGACAGGACCAGTATATTCCAACTCATTATAAACATATCCCATTTTCCTTTGTTTCAAATAATCTTTTGCATTGAGCCAGAACATTCCTACTAATATGCCATCTACATAACATATGTGAAGATGTAGGAAATACCCTCTTAATTGCATTCAATAGAGCCAAATCTCTATCTGTGATTATCACCTCAGGCAAAACATCAGCAACCATGACACTGCACAATCTATCTAATGCCCATGTATAGTTATTTTCCCGCTCAGAGTCCATGTATGCAAAAGCAATAGAAAATGTGAGATTAGTTGATGTCACCCCCATAATCTCTAACAGAGGAAGACGATATCTATTCATCTTGTATGTGCAATCCATAATCAATACACGAGGAAATGCACGTAACAAATCTATACATCCAGGGTGTGCCCAAAACAAGTCACGCACCACGTCAGTACTACCGCAACTCCTATGCCACTCAATATATTTAGCCTCGGCTAATTTACCAAGAAGATGTTGCATCTATGATCTCCCTGCTTTCTCTAAAACCTTACACCTCTGGCGTGCATTGTAGATCGTCTTCATTGTCGTAACATTGTGGGCATCCCTTTGCTTCAATGTGGACAATATATCCTTTGGCCGAACCAAAGTTTTCGACATATCCACTAACAATGAAGTCTTCTCCCTAGATAATCTTCCAGCATATGAGTGTCCCTCGAAATGCTTCGCAGACGGATGATTGTACACTCCACAAATAACCTCCAAAATCTAATCATCCGCAGTGTCCAATTTCCTTTCTCTTAATAAAAATGGGCATCCACACTTCTTTGTACCACTAGCCCTCTTCTTTGATCCCTTTTCCTTTTCCTTTCCGCTTGTGCTTTTGTGCTTATCGCTCCTTTCGCAACCTAACTTGATTCTTGGTTTCCTAACATTGCTTCCCGAATCAGATGTTTTAATTACAATAACTAATCCGTTCCTCCTCCCAGCTTCCCGACACCAACTACACAATTCTTCTCTACTCTTGAATATCTACACATTAAATAGTATAATTTAGCAAGTATAGTATACAATTAAAACAAGTCAGAAACAATTGCAATCAAACTTATCATACTTCGTAAGTTGTAAATTCATTTGTGTAATCCATAACACAATCTGAGCCAATTTTGCTTGATTCGGTTGACGCATCATCCTACAAGGATAAAATATTATGTTAAATTTATATTTGGAACATAATGGTTTCGTTCGGCTAAGTATGGACGAACGGAATAGAAATGTTCGGCCTGCCCTGGCCGACCAGAATGCTTTCATTCGGCCACACTGGGCTGAACGAAATCATTATGTTTGGCATAACCTAGCCGAATAGAATGCATCTGTTCGGCCAGGTTAAGCCGAACATAATGTTTCAGTTCGGCCTGGGAAGGCTGAACATTTCTATTCCGTTCGGCCCTGGTAGGCCGAACGGAACGCGATTTGGGAAAAAAAAAAAAGATGATACATTTTTTAAAAACGAACCTTATCGTCACCGTCGCCTTCCCAGATTACTAGTTGCTTCTCCATTGTTGAAATGAGAGCTACAAACCTTGTCTAGACCCTAATTTCAGAGAGAATCGTTGAGAGAGGGAGGGAGGGAGGGAGATGGCTGTGGCTGGGAGAGGAGTTTTGAAATTTTATTAGGGGTTTTGATCAGGTGGGTGTAGAGAGAAATAAGCAGGGTAGAAAAGTAATTACATCTTAGGGTATTTTAGGTATTCTAATTTTAAGTAAGTATGGGTGTGGAGAGCAATGTTTGGGGCGCCAATAGAATTTCCCCTTTCGGGTAGATTGATATATTGCTAGACATCAATCTTGTCTTGTAGATTTGATTGGATTAATGAGTTTGATTTGATCAATAATTAGAAAGGATTCTAATTGTCAAGTTTGGGATCGCATTGATTAGACCTATAAGGATTAGAAATGTTCTAATCATGATAGGTCAACTTGTACCCATACCTACTACTAGCTAGATGTGGAACCCAATGGGTCACACACAAAAAAACTGATCAAGGATATAATTGGATTAGATTATGTTTGCAGGATAGACATGCTAGCATGTGTTGTAAACCCTAGCTCCTGATTTGAATTAGATTCAAATCTGATTCTTGTATTAGGTTAATCTAATATGATTAGATCATAACCTAATATGGGTTGGCCAAGAGTTGGAATTCAATTAGCATATTTGGACCATTGGATGGCTCTTTGGATAATGGATCTGGATCGTTGGTCAGTGGCTCGATTTGAACCATTGGATGGTGGTGTCTTAATATGGATCATTGAATGATGTCTTAATTTAGACCATTAGATGATGTCTTAATTTGGACCATTATATTGGATCATGTCTTATTTTGAACATTATCATGAAATAAGTGTGGGAGATTATCAACGTGAGAAGGGCATGGATAAGGCCTATCGAATAAGTCTTTGAGAAGATACGTCTTTCTGCTCTCTCAGTAGTGCCTCATCATGATGAGGCAAGATGAGGTGTATGGATGGGATGCATCTGCATCCCTTCGCCTCTTATAAATAGGAAGGCCTCCTGTGGTTCATGATGCATAAAATCCATCTAAGAGAAATAAACTTCCATCTCTTCTTAATTTCTCTTTTAGGTCTTGTCCTGGACCAAGACAAGGAGATCTTCTTCAGGACATTATGTTATCTTGTCCTAAACCAAGATAAGAAGGTCCTTTTAGGACAAAAGGTTGTCTTGTCCTAAACCAAGACAAGGAGGTCTTATTTAGGACAAGAGGCTTTGAAGGATTTTATAAGAGAAAGAAAATTAGAAGGAAAAGAATGCAAGCTAATCAAATCCTTTAGAAGGATTAAAGCATCAATGATCAAAGTTTTGAAGGAACTAGAGTCTTGAATCCAGTTCCTGTGTGGATCAATGTTGGAGGGTAAATACTTGGGCACCTTATGGATATTTCAACATATTGAATTTAGCGTTGCAGGTATTCTTCTTATTCTACATTTACTATTTATTCATTTGATTGCTACCATTAAGGAGATCTTAACTATTAAGGGTTTCATGCAAATATATTTTATTAAGAAATTTATAAATTCATACGCTTTCACTGCACTATTAGGCGTGCATGGAAACCCCAACAAAAACATATGACAAAAGCCAAGCCGAAAGATAAAACATCATTCCATTAAATTAAACCACCAACTCAAACACCATCCAACAAACAATGTGATTTAAAACTAAAAACAACCAGATTTATCAAATCTTGAAACAAAAAGACCAAAATAAATAAATAAATTATTGATTTCCATCAACCAAATGCCAAAAACACAAAATGTGAACTCATTGATTTATTTTTATCGTTTAAAGCAAAAGGTGTCGTTTGATTTAGTAACAAAGTGCTGCATAATTAACCCAATTCATACATCATATTATCACTCCCATCTACCATCAAACCAACCAAAATAGCACCATATAATTTAAGCAAATCAACAGAAAGAATAATAACGACGAAATCCATGCGAAAAACAAAGATTAAAATAACTAGAACACAACCACTAATTTTCAATGGCAGCTATACCAATATAAACTAATTCATCAAAACCTAAACCATAATTTTTAGTAGAATGCTATTGACCCTGATGATTATGGCCTGAAGCGATGGAGGACGGGTGGCGGAGGTGGCCGGTGTCCACATTGATGATGGCAAAGTCAGTAGTAGAGGTCGGTGGCAGTGTGGAGATTGGGAAGAGTGCATGCAGATGGTAGACGGTAAATCATGGGCAGAGCGAAGATCGGGAAGGTCTAGGGCAGAGCGAAGATCGAGAAGGTCTAGGGCAGAGTGGAGATCATGAGATCCCGGGGGGGGGGGGGGGGGGGCTAAGCACAGAGGAGATCGTGAGATTAGCAGAGATGGGGTGGTGGTGGTTAGGGATAGAGATCGCCATCAGGAGGTCTAAAAGTTCAGAGATCGGAGATGGTAGAGCAGAGATTGTGAGATCGGGGGGAGGGGCCAAGCACATAGGAGATCGCGAGATTAGCGGAGATGGGGGGTGGTGGTTAGGGATAGAGATCGATGCCATCGGGGAGGTCTAAAAGAGCGGAGATCGTGAGATCTGGGGGGGGGGGGGGAGGGGCCAAGCACAGAGGAGACGAGAGCGGATCGAGTTTGGGGGAGATCGGGAGGGCAGAGGGAGAGCGGATCGAGTTCGGGGGAGATTAGGAGGGCAGAGGGAGAGCGGAGTTCGGGGTAGAGCAAGTTTGGGAAGGGGAGGTCAATGCCAATGCTTCCACCCAGCATTGTAAAAGCATCAGCACATTGCGGAATTTTCGATGCTCACTCTTAGCATCGAAAAAAAAAGAGTCGCTACAACCAAGATTTATTGTAGTGATTGTTAGCACCCAACCACTAATCGGGTCTAAATTTTATGAATACAATCAACTAGATGTGCAACCAAGTCATTGAAGTGTTGGATCTAGCATGAGTCTTGAAAATTGCACCCAATGTCTAAACTATGGCCCTAATATGGAAATTGGTACTCGAGTTAATTCAAGCCAATTGAGGCTGTTTTGAAGAAATTTCTATAAAGGTGATGCACCTCATCGTCATTGTTGCTTGTTCACATTCTAGGTGATCAAGATCACCTCAAACATAGAGTTAGTATTATAAGTGAAGAGGTGATGAAACAATTAAATGTTGGTTTTAGAAGAGTTTATAATTATCTTCAATAGATGATGAATATCATCCACCTTTTTAGTCGTTAGTTGATTCTCTAAGCCACCGTGGGATGGTTGGCACTATGGCAGATACTTTGATTGCCAAGCTAGGGTCATATTTCTCTCTTTTCACCCCACAAACTCCTCTCATTTCTCCTTAGCACCTCCCTATTCCATTAAGTTGCGATAGCTGACCACTTGTGAAGGCCTCTATTTTTGTGGGAGGAAACTGTAGGAAATTACGTATATTTTATATGAATCAAATTCATATATTACGCAGCGGAAGATAAAATAAATATAAATTTAATTGCCAAAGCCCAAGATCTTCGGGGAACAAATTCAGTTAACAAAAAATATCACATGATTTAATAATAGATCATACCTATGTTCTTTATTGGGGATGAAGCCTGATGAAGCCGGTAAATGATTTACCACTAGCCGTCCACGTGTCTGACCTCTAATGGTGATCCATGTGAAGATCTTTGGATGATGTCCTCTCAGGATTGGATGATAACCTTCTTGCGAGGGTGCTAGTGCCTCTTTCTTTTCAATTGATTTCTCAAATCAAGGGAAAGAACAATTCCTTGATCAAGATCAAATCTTGATCAATCAAGAGAAAATATTTCTTGATCAAGATCAAATCTTGATCTATCAAAGAAAATAATTTCTTGATCAAGATCAAATCTTGATCAATCAAGAAAGAAAAGATTTCTTGATCAAGATCAAATCTTGATCAACCAAGAGAAAAATCCTTCCTTCAATAACCCAGAAAGAGGGACGAGAGAGAGAGAGGAACTTTCAACCCTTCAAGAGAGAGAGGGACGTCGTAGAGAGAGAAAGAACATTTTAGAGAGAGAAAGTGAGTGTTAGGCATCCAAAAGAGAGAAAAAAGGAGTTAAGCATGTCTCTCGAAGGGGGTATCTCTCTCCTTTTTATACATGAAAAGGAGGTTGTGTGGTTCTATAAAAGGGAGATTTTGTTACAACTACCTAACCATTCAACCATATCAAGTTAATAACAAATTATCCTAACAAATTTAGGATATTTGTTATCATGATAATGTTAGGATTACAACCACCAAACCACATTCCTAAAAAATAGGAAATTGGTTATCTATGAAACCAATGCCCCAAATCATGGGGTTCCCTCCTCCATATGTGGAGATGGGTCATGTCCATCACATGGGCATGGATCCATCCTCCACGTGGCACGATCTCAGCATTCGACTCAATTGGGTTTCCATGAATCAAATTATGCCATCATATGGATCCAATTAAATACCAATTATTAATCTCAATTAATCTAAGCCATCCATCACATGGATCAAGCTTAATTAATGGATTTCATATGTATATCACATGTACAAGGTCTCTCTCTTGAACACAAAATTCTTTTCTCTATGATGAATCCTATTCATCAATTTCATGTTTCTCATTAAGATTGAGTCAAACCCAATCCTAATTAATTGGTCATCTAATTTGAATTAAGTCCAACTTAATTCCCATTTTAACTTCATCCAAAATATTTTTAATGCATGTGACCCATTAGATCCCTTGACACGTTGGCAATAATCATATTCCTCATATTGACCCTAAGGATGACTTGATCAACACCTTGTCCAAGTCAATTCTTAACCAAATCAACTCTTTGATTAAGTCAAAGAATCCATGATTATAGATCATGAGTGGCCTCTAGCAAAGCATCATGACCACCCAAGTGTTAAGGGTTTGTTGACGTGGTCATCAACACCTGTCCATGAACGGTTACCGTATGATTCAATCCCTTCATCACATATCCCAGATCAATCAGTGGTATGGAATGTGTCAACCATGTAATTGATCTTTATTTATTTGATCTTAGAAAAATTGACTCATATGAATTATAACTTTGAAACTATTTCAAATTCCAACTCAACCTTGCAAGGATTTAACAGTCAATTTAATCCATCAAGTGGTCATGAGATATAACCCTTTCTATCAAGGGAGACGAATCCATCTTGATCAACACCACCTTCATATTCTTATATCATACCCAATCCACTACAAGAAATTTAAAATATTGCGATGCCAAAATGCGTCGCTATTGCGTCGCTATACCATGTTTAGCGACGCAATAGCGACGCAATGATGGCGTCGCTCAACTCCCCGTCGCAATACTCTTTGTCGCAATTGCGTCGCAATATTGCGACGCAATTGCGACGCTCTGCGACGCATAAAAATACGTCGCAATAATAAAAATTAAATTTATAAAAAAAATTAATTATTAAATATTGCGACGCATTTATTTGCGTCGCAAGATTTAATAATTAATTTTTAAAAATTAAAAATTTATTAATAAATATTGCGACGCACCAAATTGCGTCGCAATATTTAAAATTAATTTTAAAACAGAAAAATTTTTTATTAAATATTGCGACGCAAATAAATGCGTCGCAATATTTAATAATATTTTTTCTGTTTTAAAAATTAATTTTAAATATTGCGACGCAATTAGGTGCGTCGCAATATTATTAATAAATTTTTAAAAATTAATTTTAAATATTGCGACGCAATAAATTGCGTCGCAATATTTAATAATTAATTTTTTTTATAAATTAATTTTTATTATTGCGACGCATTTTTATGCGTCGCAGAGCGTCGAAAATTTTTTTAAAAAATATTTAAATGATTAAAAATTAAAACGATTAATAAAATTTCGTTAAATCTAAATATTGATACAAACATTTTTCACTCAATCCAACAATAATAAATTCAAAAAATAATTTATATATTAAAATTTAAAAGTTTTTACAACATAAAAAAAAATACATCAAGAATCTGAATGATCACGTGAAGGCTGTGGAGGCTGTGGAGGCTGAAGACTCTGCGACAAGCGTCTAACCATATCCCGCAAATAGTGCATCTCATCTCGCATGTCAGCAACCTCCTGATCCCGGCCTCGCATACGATCCTGCATGTCAGCAACCTCCTGATCCCGGCTTCGCATACGATCCTCAAAATCCTGCTCGTAATCCTGGCGAAGCTCCTCTGCAATAGATCTGCGAAGCTCCTCTAAACGCTCGGGAGGAAGATCAACAGGAACTCGCGAGCTGGAGGCCTGATGGGGAAAAAATGTAGAAGCTCTAGTGCCCATACCATAGACCCTGCGGTCTCGTGGCTGGGCACCAACAGCCTCCAAAAACACACGTCGACTCTCATCTGCTGAGAGTTCGACGGGCGTCTCCCCATCAGTAGAGTCGACCTGTGATGCCTGGGATCGAAGCTCGTCGACTCGTGCCTTGAAATTATGAAATCAATAATAAATGAGTTAATAAATTTCTAGAAATAAAATTTTAAAAATTAAACAGATACTACATAAATCTAATTTCTTACCGCAACCTCCCGTGATCGCGTATCGACCCAGGAGCCGTCCCTCCTGGTGTGTGTCGCCCTAAATAGACGAAACTCACCAGGATCTCCGCCCTCCTGCTCAGTCTATAATAATAAAAAAATAATATTAATAAAAATATTTGTAAAGAACTAAAATAGTAATAAAATATATATGTTTTCTTACCATACGCCGTCTGTGCTCCTGAATCGAAATGGAGCCCGATGTATGACAGGAGAGACCCGTGCCACGACCGCCCTTCTCAGATCGGCGGTTCGTGCTGGCTGATGCGGACCTCCTGCGCCAGCCATCGGACTCCCAGGCCTGCTGCCACTCGTGCCAAATACCCTCTGGCACGTGCGCAGGACGCTGACCCGACGACCTCCAACGATGAAGCATGTCGGAGTATCGGCGTCGCGTCAGAGCCTCCCATGCTGCCCTAATGGCATCATGGGTGGCAGGATCCCACGTAAATTTTTTCTGCATTAAAATAAAACAGTTAGTTTCTGAATTTATTAACTTTAAAGAATTATATATCACTGCTAAATTGTATTTAATAAGTTTACCTGAAACTCGGAAAAATAAAACTCCCTCGTGGCCGGCGATACGTGGCGCCAATCGTAGCCACTGGGATCTGCACGCCTCTGAAAAACGGCGCTGATGTGGCTG
>UESW01002594.1:0-56414 GCA_900491605.1 Calamus simplicifolius
AGTGGGGCCAGGGCGGCTAGGGACTAGGAGGGAAGCCGGGGTCTGACGGGGTGTCGGGCGGGCTAAGGGTCGATGGGGGACGGGGGGGGGGGGGGGGGGGGGGAGAGAAGGGGGGACGGGTGGCGGAGAAGAGGGCTGCGCACCCTAGATCGAGCACGCGGCCCTAGGCAAACTAGAGCATGATCGCTAATAGCCACTACGGATCGCTAATCAGCGCGCGCATTGCTAATCAGTGACGCAGGGTAGCGCGTCACTAATTAGCGATGCCCATTCGCATCGCTGGGACAATCATGAGCATTGCTAATTAGCAATGACTTATTCGCATCGTTAACTACCAACGTGGATTTCTCGTGTTGCTAATTAGCGACTACTTAGTGACGATATTTGCATCGCTAATTCATTTTTATGGCTAATTTTTTTTGCGTCACTGTTACGTCACTATTTAGCGACGATATTTTTTGGCATCGCTAATTGGCATCGCTAAAATCAAATATTCTTGTCATGTGACAAAGATGTGCAACACAAGTCAAGTACCAATGATCTTGTAGACTTGAAAGCTATTCCTCCATCTCTAGTGCATGGTGAAAGTATAGAAGATTTGCGGCAACCTCATGATGAAGTCCATGACAACGAGGTTGGTAATGAGGATATAAATGTTGTTGATGCGGGAGAGCCGTCAAGTCAAGAAACTCCAACTCTGTCCACTTTGAGAAGGTCAACTAAAGAATGAAAATCTTTCAAAAAGGATTCCACTAATGAATATGTCATGGTTAGTGATCAAGGACGTGAGCCCGAAAGCTATAAACACTAAAGAAAAATTCATTTTAGCGATGCCAAAATGCGTTGATAATGCGTCGCTAAATCGATTTAGCGACGCATTTTGGTCGTCGTTGTAAATTTCGTCGCAAACTGCTATACGTTGCAGTTTCGTCACTAAATAGCGACGCCTAGTGACGCAATGAAATGCGTCACTATTTTGCGATGAAAAATGCGTCGTCGCAATTTAGCGATGCATTAGCGACTCGAAATTGCGTCACAATTTAGCGACGCAATGCGTCGCAAGGTTGCAACACAAATTGCATCGCAATATTGCGATGCATCTTAATGCGTCGCAATATTGCGACGCATCTCAAGGCATCACTATATTGTGACGCATTTCAATGAGTCACAATATTGCAACACATCTCAAGGCGTCGCAATATTGCGACTCATTGAGATGCGTCGCAATTTAGCGACGCAATATGCATCGCAAATGCATCGTAAATTTATAAATTTATTTTTTTAAAAAAATTGCAACGAGAAATTTTTTTTAAAAATAAAATATTATTCAATTTAGCGACGCAATATGCATCGCAAATTTATGAATTCATTTTTTAAAAAAATTGCAACAAAATTTTTTTAAAAAAAAAATATTATTTAAAACTCTTAATGCAATTTCATTGCATTCAATTGAAACATTATCGCTAAATATCCAAAAATATTGATCAAAATATTCATCACAAAATTTTTGATAATGCATAACATTTCATTTTATTAATAATAAAAATTTGGATACACAAAACAGAAAAAAAATACATCAAGAATCGCACTGTCACAATCACGGGAAGGCTGCGGAGGCTGGAATGAACCCTGCAACATTTGGCGAACCAAATCTTGCATCTGACGCATCTGCTCTCTCATGTTGCAAGCTCCTGCCGAACCTCCTGCCAAACCTCCTCCGTAATAGATCTTCAAATATCATCTAAACGATCAGGAGGAATATCGCCAGAATAGTGCGAAGTGGAGCCAGAAAAATATCTAGAAGCTTTAGCGCCTAGACGTAGACCCTACGGTCTCGCGACTGGGCACCAACAGCTTCCAAAAACACACGTCGACTCTCCTCTGCTGAGAATTCAATGGGCGGCCCCCCATCAGTGGAGTCGACCTGCGATGCCTGGGACTGAAGCTCCTCGACTCATACCTTTGAATTATAGAATCAACGATAAATGAATCAGTATACGAACCTAAATAAAGGTTAAGAAATTAAACATTATAACATAAGTCAAATTTCTTACCGCAACCTCTGTGATCGTGCATCGACCCAGGTACCATCCTTCCTGGTATGTGTCGCCCTGAATAAATTGAACTCACCAGGATCTCTGCCCTCTCGCTCAGACTACAAAACAGAAGAAATGATATAAATGTAAGTTTTGCAAATGACTAAATTAGTAATTAAATTATTGATGTTTTTTACCATACGGCGTCTGTGCTCCTGAATGGAAATGGACCCTGCAGTGTGGCAGGAGAGACTCGTGCCACGACCGGCCTTCTTGGATCGACGGTTCGTGGTGGCTGATGCGGACCTTCTTTGCCAGGCCTTAGACTGCCACACCTGCTGTCAGTCATGCCAAATACCCTCCGGCACATGCACAGGATGATCACCCAATCTCCTCCAACGATGAAGCATGTTGGAGTATCGGCGTGCCGCAAGAGCATTCCATGCTACCCTAACAGCATCATGGATGGTTGAGTCTCACGTAAACTTTTTCTGCGTTTAAATAAATAGTTAGTTTAAGAATATATCAAGATTAAGTTATTTTAAATCAATAAAAATTTTATTTAATAAATTTACCTAAAACTCTAAAAAATAAAACTCCCTCATGGCCGCAGATACATGATGTCAATCATAGCCAGAGGGATCAGCACGGATCTAGAATATGGAGCTGATCCAGCTCGATATAGAATGCTGCTCAATAAAGCTGCTGCAAAAAAATCTATATTTATAAGTAAATGCTCGGTAACACATAAACATATATTTATAATTATTATATACTTACTGCCCATCAACATCTAGTCGAAGTATGGTGCGGCCGATGTGGGATGAACTCTCAGATGTCTGTGCCGATCGGCTATGAGACTCGAAGGCTGCAGATCTGAACTCTCCATCTCCAATGCTCATGAAGTGATCTGATGCGGCAGGGCCACGTCCCTGCTCGCTCTGTCCATCGGCGGAAGATCTATCTCGACCCGACATACTGAAAATACTAAAGAACCATGCAATATAATTACGAATAATGATTGAATATGAAAAAATTTAGCACTTATAAAAATAAATTAAAATTGAATAAACCTCTATATTTAATCAGTGTCATTTGTTTCGTCAAATGTTGGTTCAACATTCGATGTCGTATCGGATTGTGATTCTGTGTCATTATCATCGGAAGGAAATCGAACATTTGCATCCTCAATTTCTTAGACATCACCATTTGGACCTCTAACTAATGTTTCAGGAGCCCTTGTATTATCCTCAATTGCATGCATTTCCATCTTATCCTCTTGAAATGCAGGGCACTCAGGTGATTGACTTGATGAACTCTCGTCTAATATGATTGCCGAACGTGGAAGGATTTTAGAAACAGACCACCAATCTCGCTTGTCATTGCGCAAACTTGGATATCCGCAGTAAAACACTTGCTGAGCTTGGGATACAAGGATGAATGGTTCATATTTTGCAATCTTCGGCAATGGTTGACTTCAACTAGATTGTAGTCGTTATGAACCCTTTTACCTACAGGAACTGTCGGATCGAACAAATCGCAATGAAACAATACGGTTCGTTTTATAGGCCAACCGGGATATTCAACTTTAACCACCTCTACTAACTTTCCATAATAATCCATCATATTTGCTCCAACACTTTCTCCTTTGACACACACACCCCAGTTCTGCGTGCCTCTTGAAGATACAGTAGAGGTTGTTACAGCCATTGCGCTAGACATTTAATAAAAATATTATCGATTGTGAACCATGGACCGTTTACCTACAAATTAATAAGCTATTCACAACCAATTCAAAAAATAGAAGCCATTATTGCAATTGATTGAGTGATACTACTCACATATTCAAAAAACCAGTAAGCGAACTGTTTCTAACTTCTGCCCAATGGCAATTTGACTGATGTTGGGAGTCATCTGTTGTTGTCTATCATAAAACATCCTAAAGGGATGATAACAATTAAAACTTCTGTTAGCAATTAAATAGTGAGGTATATTATAATTTAAAGTAGTGAAGTGTATACTTACTCAATGTATGGATCGATTTCTCTACAGTTCATTAGGATGTAATAATGCGCTGCATTATACTCCGCATCGCTCAAATCTCTTGACTTCTGCCCCCAAATGAATGACCAATACCTTTAAAAACTGATATTCTACCATCATTAGGTTGTCCTTCGTCCACACATACGTCGTCGTTACGATCAAGATTTTGGCTCCTCGTGTGGACGTGACTCTCAAAGTAATGAGAGGAAAAAGCTGAAACTTCTTCAACCATGTGTGCATTACATATAGAACCTTCAACCCTTACCTTATTATGCACATTATTTTTAATTTCTTAAAGTACCTACATGTAAAGGTAAGAAATAGAATAAACCAACTTTCTCAAAGTGAAATAAAATTTTAAATATGAACATGTACAACCGATTATTAAGATATTTACCTCTCGAAAGGATACATCCAGCGATACTGCACGGGACCAGTTATAGTCGCTTCGTATGGCAAGTGAACCGGTAAATGCTCATTGAGTCAAAAAAACTTGGAGGAAATATTCACTCCAGCTTGCATAAAATAATTAGAATTTTGTCCTCAAGCCTTGCCATGGATGCAGAAGTAATGACTGCGGCGGATAACTCCTTAAAGAACAAGCTGAGCTTCGTCAATGCCTTCCACACATGGTGCGGAAGCAACTTACGAAAAGCTATAGGCAATAACCGCTGCATGAAAACATGGCAGTCATGACTCTTCATGCCAAACAACTTGAGCTTATGCATATCCACACACCTACTGATATTTGAAGCATAACTATCTAGAAATTTTAACCCTCTAACCCAGTTACATAAAACTTCTGTGAATTTCTGTCAAGAGTGTAACTGGCTTTAGGATAGGTCTCGTTAGCATTCCTCCTCAAATCAGCTCTTCTGCAGTACTGATTAAGTTTTTCTCTTGACTTTGTAGTGTCTTTGGTTTTTCCAGGGATGTTTAGCACGTATTAAATATGTTATCAAAGAAAATTTTCTCAATATGCATAACATCCAAGTTGTGCCGGATGAGATTTGTGCTCCAATATGACAGTTCCCAAGAAATACTCCGTTTCTTTTAGTTGTGTTCTTTACATATATTGCCATTGACTCTATCTGCATCAACTTCCCAAGCATACCTCAACCCCAAATGCTTTATAGTATCAAATATATCTGTGTCAGACCTAACCGGTTCGGCAAATTTTATGACT
This sequence comes from Calamus simplicifolius, assembly GCA_900491605.1. NCBI lineage: Eukaryota > Viridiplantae > Streptophyta > Magnoliopsida > Arecales > Arecaceae > Calamus > Calamus simplicifolius. Next base: position 5,266 of record UESW01002594.1, read on the forward strand.
GCTTTGTTCTTCCGGAAGATGATCAAGTTCCGCCTATAAGGATGATTTGAAGACAAGAACTTTCTATGATTATCAAACCATGACTGCTTACCACTCTTCTGCAATGTGAATGCATCAAAATCATTCATGCAGTAAGGGCACGCCATACGCCCAGCAGTGCTCCAACCAAACAATATTGTATATGCCGAGAAGTCACTGATTATCCACATCAAAGCAGCTCTCATGATAAAATTTTGTTTCATTGAAATGTCGTAGGCCATGACTCCAGTTTCCCACAACATTTTCAATTCGGCTACCAACGGTTGCAGGAACACATCAATCTTTTCCTTTGGATTTGATGGTCCTGGAACTAAAACTGTCAAAAATATTGCAGTATCTTTCATGCACTTCCATGAAGGAACGTATATATAGTTAGTATAACAGGCCAACAAGAATACTGTCGGCTCGCTTGACCAAATGGTTGGAAGCCATCGGTATAAAGACCTAATCTCACATTCCTTATATCGTCGGCGAAATCAGGATGTCATGAAATGCTTCCAAGCTTTTGAATCTGATGGATGCCGTATTTCATCTTCTTTAGATTCATGTTTGGCATGCCATCTCATATTAGCAGCTGTAACCTCATATCTGTATAATCTTTGCAGGCGTGGAGTAAGAGGAAAGTAATGCATCCTCTTGTAAGGCACACTCTTCCTCCTACTTGTACTAGCTTCCCCTTCATCGTTGGTGTACCTTGATTGCCCATAAATCTTACAACATCACAGGTCTGAGTCTTCACCCCAATATAACATACAATTGTTCAAGCAACAATCAATCTTATTAACTGAGAGCCCAAGGCCATGCAACAACTTCTTCGTTGAGTAAAAACTATCTGCTAAAACATTATCATTGGCAAAATTTTCTTCATTAATCCAGCTACAGCATTGAACGCCTTTTCCGATAATCTATGTTTTTCGATAATTGAAATGACTCTCACAATCAGGATACAATTCTTGATTTGCAGCATGAAGCATATCATAAAATTACTGTGCATCTGGATTTGGTTCTTCCATAAATGTATTCTGATTGAATTCATTACCCGATGCATTCATCACCATTTCTTTATATCTGTTTAAATTCGCACATGGTTCTCATCAATGGGAATTGAAACTGTTGGCTTGTAATAGCTGCACCCATTTCCTCTGTTTCACCATGATAGTACCAAATATCATACCAGGAACAAACCTCTTTTTACACAAATGCACCTTTACAGTTTTAACATCCCTATACGCTTTATTCTGACGCCTGCATAAGTTGCAGGGGCACCTAATCCTAGGCCCATCCATCCATTTAGGTTGGCTACATGCAAATCCAATAAATTCTTCTAATCCATTCAAAAAATCTGGATTAAGCAAGCCATCTTTTAATCTTGCATACATCCACGAGCGAGGTCCGCTCATTTTTGAACTTATACAATTTTCTGGTAAACCAATAAAGAAAACCATAATATAAAACAATATTAGTATTAATAATTTTATAACTAAATTAGTTATGTTGCACATCCAAGGTAAATAATAATCATTTAAAAAATTTATAACAATAGATCAATTTTGTTTTTAAAGATTGCAACCAATTGATTAGGCCAGGCCCCGCTAAAGTCCCTGCTTTGCAAGGCCGCACCACGTGGAGTTCGTGAGACTTCACGAGTATGCAAGTGTCCTAAATTAATTTCACCTTCAGTTCATATCTAAAAGGTAAGGCTCTATCCCATTCAAGATTATATTCTATGATATGGTATTTTGCTATTCATTATCATCGTTTACGTTAAAATTTCAGCAGCATTTCCACATGTTCTCCTAAATGTGTGGCATATATGCCACACTAGGAGAACGTATGAGGAAATATAAACCATAATATCAATAGATGATAATTAAAAGCAGACTAACATATCGCAAAAAATAATCTCAAACTGTCCACTAGGACAATTTGAGAATTTGTAAGACTACGTCTTGCAAATTCTCAAACGGGTCTAAATGTTTCAATGCCACGAGATATAATATTCTTAAGAAAAACAATCGAACTTATGCTTGTGAAAAAGTTCTCTTGACTATTATACATATTTTGATTGTGGTCTATAGTCACTAACTTATAAAACTGATATTATGTCAAAGATAATAACCTTAATCCAATAGTTATGCATAGTAATATCTAATAATACTATGGTTTCAATATTGGACAGGCTGGACCGAAATTTTTCATAACATATCAACCATGGCACATCTACTAAAGCCATATATAATCTAATTCCCAACATAACATATCCCAATATGAAGGAATTGTAACTTAAATCAAAGCCTAATTCACAACAATTTCATAATGACAATAAGATGGAATAACATATGTTAGATGTTCACCAGTAAACTGCCATGCATAGTTTAATAGACTGAGAAATTGAACCATGACTATATAAAAATCACAAATCAATCATGACTGAATTAATTTAAAACATAAGCACTAATTAATCGTAAAGCAATTTCTTTAATTAATTTATTATCGATCAGAATCACTAATTAGCAAATACTACAATGATGTTATATTGCAATCATTATTTATTAGAATACCATATTTTATTATTATTATATTAAATTATAATATTATGAACTAATATAAGTTAATATATATTATATATATTATTAATATTATGGCATAATATAATTATCATAAACATACTTTTTTATGATCACAATAAATATTATAAGTTAAAGGGATAATAAATTTTATTTTTCATATTTTATAACAGAAAATCCTAATATTGAATTATATCAAAATTTCATGTTAATTTATAATGATTATTATACTTATTATGGGTGACGATGGATAATAAAATTTAATATTGTAACATTAACTTATAACAACATTCTTACAATAAGACATACATGAAGAAAACTATTTCGATTTTATTTTAAAATTCCATCAAACACAAAATAGTTCAATATAATGATATTATCAAATCATTATATTCTAATATTATAATCACATAATATAATTTTTTATAAAATATTAATAATACTATAGTGTATTCTATTTTTATTGTAATATTATTATTATATATAATATATTACTATAGGGGTTTTCTAAATTTAAGTGATATAATAATATGATTGAATAAATTATTAAGATTAAAATATCAAAACAACTTACTAATAATATTTTTAATAATATTAATTAAATAATTTAATCAGTAAAATTAGTTATGCAATATTTTGTAATATTATAAAATAATATTTTATAATAATTTTTTGTTTTAATTAAAAATAGCCGAACGGTCCCCCCCCCCCCCCCCCCCCCGCTTTTTTTTTCTCGAAGGGGGGGGGAAGAAAACCCCTTTTTTTATGGTGGCTTGGCCACCGTGGCCAGGCCACGGCCGTGGCCGGAGACGGGAGGGGGTGGTGGGGAACCCCCCCTTTTTTTTTTATGGTGGCTTGGCTATAGTGGCCAGGCCACGACCTTGGCCGGCAACGACGACCACGGCCGCAGCCGTGGCCGGCAATGGGAGGGGGTGGGCAAACCCCCCCCCCCCCCCTTTTTTTAAAAGGTGGCCTGGCCATCGTGGCCAGTCCATGGCCGTGGCCGGAGACGACGGCCACGGTCGTGGGCATGACCGGCAACGGGAGGGGGTGGGGAAAAAAGTCTCCCCCCATTTTTTTTACGGTGGCCTGGCCACCATGGCCGGAGAAGACGGCCACGACCGGCCATGGCCACGTGGTTGTGACCGACAATGGGAGGGGATGGGGGCGGAGGGTGGGGAAAAACCGTCCCCCCCCCCTTTTTTTTTAACAGTGGCCTGGCCACCGTGGCCAGGCCACGATCGTGGCCGGAGACGACGGCCGTGGCCGGCAACGGGAGGGGGGGGGGAATGGGGGAGATGGGGGGGAGGGGAGGGGGGTTTACCCGAAAATAGGGGTCACCGGCTAGGTGGTCGGGTGCCGGAGAGCCGCCGAAGTGCCGCGAAGGTGGGGAAGAGGAGAAAGAGGGAGGGAGACCGGTTGGGGGGGTGAGGGGGAGAAATCGTGAGGAAGAAGAAGGGGGGATTTTATTAATTAGGATTAGTGATGCATAATTGCATCGTTAATCCATCGCTAATCAGCGATGCACAAATTGCGTCGCTAAATTGCCGCCTTAACCGTCTTGGCGGGAATTTAGTGACTCATTAGATATGCATTGCAATTTTGTGATGCAAATTTAATGTGTCGCTAAATATTTTAAAATATAAATTTTATAATATAAATTTTATTAAGTAATTATTATAGTTTATTATATTTAATATTACATAATGATAATTTTATGTACATTGGGCTGGGTTGGTTGGTCCACCCCGTTGAACGGTGTGCACCGGCGGTGCCACGTTGTGCCCGAATCTAAAACCCTCAAACCATAAAACCCTAAAACCCTAAATTAAAATTAGCGACGCATTCAAATGCATTGCTATTTAGCGACGCATTTGACTGCGTTGCTATTTAGCGACTGAAATATGTGTCGCTAACCAGCGACGCATTGAATGTGTCGCTAAACAACAACGCATATTGAATGCATCGCTAAAAATTAATAATTTATAATAATAATATTTTTATTTAGTAATTATTATAGTTTATTATATATAATATTATATAGTGATAATTTTATATATCAAAATATATGAAGAAATTTATGTCGCTCGTTTGACTGAGCCCCGGGGTGACGTACGGCGCGATGTTACATGTCCGCTTCCTTCCCGTGGCTGGCGCTGCTGGCTATAAAGAGACCGCGCTGAAGAAGGTTATAGGAGAACCTCTTCCGCCCGACCAATGGAGACTCCCAAGAAATGCAACTCATCGGAAGCCTTGAACCTAAAAAGCCCATAGTTGTACATTGGGCTGGGTTGGTTGGTCCGCCCCGTTGAACGGTGTGCACCGGCGGTGCCACATTGTGCCCGAATCTAAAACCCTCAAACCATAAAACCCTAAAATCCTAAATTGAAATTAGCGATGCATTCAAATGCATTGCTATTTAGCGACGCATTTGACTGTGTCGCTGTTTAGCGACTGAAATATGCGTCGCTAACCAGCGACGCATTGAATGCGTCGCTAAACAGCAACACATGTTGAATGCGTCGCTATATAGTGACGCATTTATGCATCGCTAAAAACTAATAATTTATAATAATATTATTTTTATTTAGTAATTATTATAGTTTATTATATATAATATTATATAGTGATAATTTTATATATCGAAATATATGAAGAAATTTATGTCGCTCGTTTGACTGGAGCCCCGGGGTGACGTACGGCCGCGATGTTACATGTCCACTTCCTTCCCGTGGCCGGCGCTGCTGGCTATAAAGAGACCACGCTGAAGAAGGTCATAGGAGAACCTCTTCCGTCCCAACCGATAAAGACTCCCAAGAAACACAACTCATCGGAAGCCTTGAACCTAAAAAGCCCGTAGTTGTACATTGGGCTGGGTTGGTTGGTCCGCCCCGTTGAACGGTATGCACCAGCGGTGCCACATTGTGCTCGAATCTAAAACCCTCAAACCATAAAAACCCTAGAACCCTAAATCAAAATTAGCGACGTAATCAAATGCGTCATTGTTTAGCAACCCACACAATGCGTCGCTATATAGCGACTCATTTGAATGCGTCGTTGTTTAGCGACGCATTTAATGAGTCGCTATATAGCGACGCTATCAAAATGCATCGCTATATAGCGATGCAATCAAAATGCATCGCTATATAGCGACGCATTCGAAATGTGTCACTAAAAATTAATAATTTATAATAATATTATTTTTATTTAGTAATTATTATAGTTTATTATATATAATATTATATAGTGATAATTTTATATATTAAATATATGAAGAAATTTATGTCGCTTGTTTGACTGGAGCCCGGGGTGACGTATGGCCCGATATACATGTCGCTTCCTTCCCGTGGCCGGCGGTGCTGGCTATAAAAAGACCGCGCTGAAGAAGGTCATAGGAGAACCTCTTCCTCCTCGACCGATGGAGACTCCCAAGAAATGCAACTCATCGGAAGCCTTGAACCTGGGTATGATCTCTTTCCCATCGGAAGCCTCTTCATCCGCGTCATTGTTTAGCGACGCAAATTTGCTTTCTACCATGATTCTTATTAGCAAAATCTCCATTAGAAGCTAAATCAGCAGCTTCTCTTTCAGGAGCATCATCGAATCCAGCATGATATAGTGCTGTTGGGATGTCATTTTTCCTTTACTGATTCCTTTACTGATTGGCGATATATAGCACAAACAGCTTCCATGCAGAGCTTGAAATCCTTTTGAATTGAAGATAGCATATCTTCCTATAGTGCTGTTGGGATGTCATTTTCCTTGTATTGATTCCTTAACTGATTGGCAATATATAGCACAAACAGCTTCCAGGCATAGCTTGAAATCCTTTTGAATTGAAGATATCATATCTTCCTAACTGTCCCAGTTCATAGTTTCCTTTCTACAATGATTCTTATTAGTAAAATCTCCATTAGAAGCTAAATCAGCAGCTTCTCTTTCAAAAGCGTCGTCGAATCTAGCTTCATATAGTGCTGTTGGGATGTCATTTTTGTTTACTGATTCCTTGACTGATTGGCAATATATAGCACAAACAAACAGCTTCCATGCAGAGCTTGAAATCCAAATCCCTGAATCATAGAACCCTAAAACCCTATTTAGCGACACATGCTTATTAGTTGCTAATGCATCGCTGTTTAGCGACGCATCGTTATGCGTCGCTATTCAGCGATGCATCATTGGGTCGCTACACAGCGACGCATGAAGATGCGTCGCTGTTTAGCGACGCATAATCATGCGTCGCTGTGTAGCGACGCATCGTGCGTCGCTGTTTAGTGACGCATAATCATACATCGCTGTTTAGCAACGCATAATCATGTGTCGCTGTTTAGCGATGCAAATTTGCGTCGCTAAACAACGACATATGATTATACGTTGCTATATGAGTCGCTATTTTGCGATGAATATTTTTAAAATTTCTAAATCCATCGCTAATTAGCAACTGATTTAATGAGTCACTAAATTGCGTCGCAGATTTTATGTGTTGCAATTGCATCGCAATTTTATCGTTATGTTGCGACAAAAATTTGCGTCGCTAAATGGCATCGCTATTTCATGAATTTCTTGTAGTGCAAGAAGCCATTGAAGATGCAAACAAGGATGCTTGGCTAAAGGCAAATGCAAGAAGAAATGACATCTTTGCTTGATAACAAGATTTATGAGTTAGTGAAGCTACTAAATGAAAAGAGAATATTGAAGAATAAATAGGTCTTTTGGCTAAAAAATGGTGACAAAGTCTCAAGGTACAAGGCATGGCTAGTTGTTAAAGGTTTTGGACAGAAAAAGGGTATTGATTTTGATGAAATTTTCTTACACATTGTGAAGATGCCATCTATTCATTTTGTACTTGGAATGGCTGCAAGTATGAATCTAGAAGTTGAGCAACTTGATGTGAAAATAGCATTTCTTCAAGGTAATTTGGAAGAAGAATTATACATGGAGCAACCGGAAGGTTTTAAGGTGAAGGGTAAGGAGAATTTAGTATGTAAATTGAAGAAAAGTTTTTATGGTTTGAAGCAAGCTTCAAGGCAAAAGTACAAGAAGTTTGATTCTTTTATGGTGAAGCATGGTTACTCAAGGACAAGTTCAGACCATTATGTATTTGTGAAAAAGTTTCTGGGATGAAACTTGTTCTCTTACTCTATGTTGATGACATATTATTGTGGGTCAAGATTCCTCCAAGATTGACCACTTGAAGATGGAGTTGGGTAAGTCTTTTGCCATAAAAGATTTGGGACCTGCAAAATAAATTCTTGGAATGAAAATTATTCGTGATCGCAAACAGAGGATGATTTGGTTATCTTAAGAAAATTATGTCAAGAAGGTACTTGAAAGGTTCAACATGGACAGTACAAAGCCCGTTGGATGTCTACTTGCTGCACACTTCAAGCTTAGCTCAAAGCAATGTTTTTCTAATGAAGAAGATGTGAGAGAGAGATGATGAATATTCCTTATTCTTCAGCTATTGGTTCATTGATGTACATTATGGTTTGTATCAGGTCAGACATAGCACATGTTGTTGGAGTTATCAGTCGATTCTTTCTAATCCCAGAAAGAAACATTGGGCAGCGATTAAGTGGATTCTAAGATATCTCAGAGGGACTTCCAGTGTATGTTTATGCTATGAAAAAGGCAAACCAATACTTGATGGGTTCACGGATGCTGACATGGCGTTGGTGACATTGATTCTAGGAAGTCCACTTTAGGTTATTTGATGACTTTTGCATGGGGAGCTATTTCGTGGCAATCTAAATTACTAAAATGTGTTGCTTTATCAACTACAAAGGCTGAACTCATTGCCATTACGGAAGCATGCAAGGAGATACTTTGGTTAAAACAATTCTTACAAGAATTAGGTTTGAAGCAAGGGAAGTATGTTCTCTTTTGTAATAGTCAAAGTGCCATTTACTTGAGCAAGAATGCTACTTTCCATTCAAGGTCAAAACATACTGATATTAGATACCATTGGATTCATGATGTGTTGAATTCAAAGGCATTGCAACTTGAGAAGATTCACACTGATGATAATAGTTCATACATGATGACTAAAGTCTTATTTAAAGACAAGCATGAGAAGTGTAGAGCTTTACAGGAATAATTGATTTCTCATCATAAGTTGGGAGGGGAGAACTGTTGGGCATCCCTCCTTATGCATTTAATTATGCTTGAAAGTTATGAAATGTGTTGTCTTCAAATTTGTTGGGAAGACTTGGTTATTTAGTGTTTGCTTGGGTAATCAAAGTTTCTTTGACTACTTGTTTCAAGGCAAACTTATGGAAAGTTGGTACTTCATTGGAAGTTGGTTGGTGCTTCGTTGGAAGCTGATTTTTTGGGATTTCAAAAGGCTGAATTGAAGTAGTATGCTGGAATTTATAGTTGCTTGAAGAGTTGATGACAACTACTCTCTTTTGACTAGCAACCTTTCAGTTTCTATTATTTTGGAGCTTTTGTGCAGCTTCTTTTTCACTTGTCAAAAGCTTCATTTCTGCCTATGAATCCCTTGTCAATTTGTGAGATATATGTGTTTCTTGTAAACACCTACAAAATTAGTGAGATTGGACATCGGTCCCATGGACGTACCTTAATTGAGAGAACCACGTAAAAAATCTTTTGTGTTCTTGCTTTTGCTTATTGTTCTCTTTATTAATCTAGACTTGTGGGGAACCATTTTTTCCAACACCACTTATATATTCAGTATACCAAGGCCCCTCCCACCTTCAAAACCAACATTGTGGAATGAGAAGAATCAGACTAAAAGCATGGATCTGCCATCACGAGGTAATTTCTCCTTCCATTGCATATTTGTTTCCATCTTTAATCTCTCTTGCACCTTTAAATTGGTTGGTATGTTACTTATTATATGATAATCTTCTCTTTTCCCCAAGTACCATTGCTCGCTTTTTTTTTTTTTTTGTTCAGTAATAGAGCACCAACATGCTCAGCATTTTGCCTTTTTCTCTTAGGCTTTGTTTGGATCTTTGAATGGTAAGGAAGGGAAGAGTAAAAAGAAGGAAAGGGATGGAAGGATAAGGAAGGGGAAGGAAGGATTGTTCTTTTTATCTTATTTGGAAAAGATGGAAGGAAAAAGAAAGTTAATATCGATTATCTTGTTTGGATAGAAGGAAGAAAAAAGAAGAGAAAGAGTTACATGATAATTGTATCCCTCACTACAAGAAAATACTGAAATAGCGATGCAAATTTAGCGACGCAATGATGCGTCGCTAAATTGCGACCACTTTGCGACGCCTCCGTGACAACAAACATTGCGACGCAATTAGCGACGCATTAGCGACTCAATAAACCAGAAAATCAAAAAAAATAATTTTTTTTATTTAGCGATGCAAATAATGCATCGCAATATTTTAAATTAATTTTTTTAAAATATAAATATGGGAAAAAAATATTGCGACGCAACTCAGTGCGTCGCAATGTTTTTAAAAAATTAATTATGTTAAATAGAAACACATTAGCGACGCAATAAATCAGAAAATTAGAAAAATTATTTTTAATTTAGCGACGCACCAATTGCGTCGCAAATAATTTAAATAAAATTAATTTTTATAAAATATAAATATGAGAAAAAAATATTGCGACGCAACTCATTGCACTAGACGGTGTTGTCACCATGAGTCAAGTAATAGGTAGTTTGTTGAATGAGGAGTTGAGGAGGAAGAATTTAGCAACTTCTCAAATTGATTCATAGGCACTTGTCTCAGAAAATAGAGGATGATCAAAGTCTAGAAATAGAGACAATTCATACAAGGATAGAAGCAAATCAAGGTCAAGAAAAGATATTACTTGTTACAACTATGGTAAGAAAGGGCACTATAAGAATCAGTGTAAGAAGCCTAAGAAGAGCAAAAAAAAGTCAAAAGAAGTGGAGGATACAGAGTCAAAGGAGAATATCACAGCTACAGTGTAGAGTAATTATTATTTGATTTTGTCTACTTCTGATGGTATCTTCTCATCTGAGTGTCAGAATCATGAGTGGGTGATTGACACAGGTGCTTCTTATCATGCTACACCATGGAGGAAGTTTTTTTTCTACCTATAGGACTAAAAATTTTGATGTTGTCAAGATGAAAATCAAGGCACAGCAGACATCATTGGCATGGGTGACACCCACATGAAGACCAATCTTGGCTGTAAGTTGGTACTCAAGGATGTAAGGCATGTAGCTGACTTAAGGCTAAATTTAATCTCAGTTGGAAGACTTGATGATGAAGACTTTGATAGCAGATTTCACAAAGGGCAATGGAAGCTCAGTAAAGGTTCACTTGTTGTAGCCAGTGGGAAGAAATGTCACACTTTGTACAGGTTGCAGGCTAAAGCTTATGGTGAACAGTTCAATGCTACAAAGAAAGACTTCAGCATGGAGTTGTGGCATAAACGACTGGACACATGAGTGCGAAGGAGCTGCAAGTTCTTTCTAAGGAAGAAGTTCTACCAGACTTCAAAGGTACACATCTGAACCCATGTGTTGATTGTTTGATTGGCAAGCAACATAGAGTTTCTTTTGCTAGTCCTGCTTTGTCTAGAAAAATGCATGTTTTGGATTGTGTCTATACAGATGTTTGTGGTTATCTGAGGATAAAAACTCCTGGTGGATCTGTTAATGTTTCAGGTATCAGTGGTGCACTTTATTTTGTCACTTTTATAGATGATTTTTCTAGAAAAGTTTGGGTCTATGGTTTGAAGACCAAAGATCAGGTTATTAATGTCTTCAAAGAGTTTCATGTTAGAGTTGAAAGAGAGACGGGAAAGAAATTGAAATGCATAAGGTCAGATAATGGTGGCGAGTACACAGGGTTATTTGATAATTATTGCAGGTCACATGGCATTCAGCATGGGATGATAGGTCCTGGTACTCCTAGCATAATGCAATTGTAGAGAGGATGAACCGCACCATCATGGAAAAGATCAGATGTATGCTTTCACAGTCCAAGTTACCTAAAAGATTTTGGGATAAGGCATTGAAGATAGCAGTTGATGTAATAAACTTGTCACCATGTACAGCTCTAGATGGTGATATTGCAGAGCGTGTATGATCAGGGAAAGATGTCTCTTACAAGTACTTGAGAGTGTTTGGTTGCCGTACATTTGCACATGTTCCAGACATTGAGAGGTCCAAGCTGGATGATAAGACAAAATAATGTGCTTTACTTGGTTACTCACATGATGAGTTTAGTTATAGACTTTGGGATCCAGAAAAGCAGAAGGTGTTCAGAAGCATAGATGTGGTATTTTTTGAAGATCAAACCCTTCAAGAATTTAAGAAGGAGGTGCCAGTCAAGTCTTCTGCAGGAGGATTGACAGACTGTGACCCATTACTCCTTCAGTATGTCTGGGTGATGGGAGAGATGTGCAAGAAAATAGTGCAGGAGCAGATGTTAACTCACCTGTAGGACATGTTGAGCAGGAAGGAGATTAGGAGCAACCTCCTACAGAGCCTCAGCTGAGAAAATCTACCAGACAACGTCAACCTTCAAAAGGTATTCTACAGATGAATATATAATGCTTACTGATGCAGATGAACCAGAATGTTACCAGGAGGCAGTTGAAAGTGAGCAAAAAAATGAGTGGTTAGTAGGTATACAGGAAGAAATGGATGCCTTACAGAAGAACCACACATATGAATTAGTAAAACTACCAAAAGGAAGGAAAGCTTTAAAGAACAAGTGGGTTTTCAGGTTAAAGACTCAACACAGTGTTCTCAACCAAAGTACAAGGCCAGATCGATTGTGAAAGGCTTTGGTCAAAAGAAAGGTATTGACTTTGAAGTGATTTTTTCTTCTATTGTTAAAATGTCTTCAATTCATGTTGCTCTAAGTATTGTTGCTAGTCTAGACTTGGAGGTTGAGCAGTTAGATATGAAAATAGCTTTTCTTCATGGTGATTTGGAGGAGGAAAACTATATGGAGCAACCAGAAGGCTTCAAAGTCAAAGGTAAAGAAAATCTTGTCTGTAGATTAAAAAAAGCTTGTATGGGCTGAAACAAGCTCCAAGGCAGTGGTACAAGAAATTTGATTCATTTATGGCTAAAAATGGATACAAAAGAATGGTTTCAGATCATTGTGTGTATATCAAATGGTTTAGTGATGATTTTGTCATACTGCTACTTTATGTTGATGACATGCTTATCCTTGGAAAGATATGTCTATGATTGACAGGTTGAAGAAGGAGCTGAGTTAGTCATTTGCAATGAAGGATATGGGACCAGCAAAGCAAATACTAGGCATGCAGATTTCTCGTGATAGAAGAATCAAGAAAATATGGTTGTCACAGAAAAAGTACATGAGAATGTATTGGATAGGTTCAGTATGAGCAATGCAAAACCAGTTGGTTCTCCTCTTGCAGGTCACTTCAGGTTGTGCTCAGAACAGAGTCCTTCAAGTGATGAGGAGAAGGAGAAAATGAAGAAGGTTCCTTATGCTTCAGCAGTCGAAAGTTTGATGTACGCGATGGTATGTACAAGGCCAGACATCGCATATGCAGTGGGAGTTGCTAGCAGATTTCTTGCAAATCCAGGGAAAGAGCATTGGGCAGCAGTGAAGTGGATCTTCAGATATCTCAGAGGAAGCTCCAAAGTTTTTTAAGCTTTGGGGGTGGTCCACATGTGCTGATTGGTTACACAGATGCAGATATGGCGAGAGATTTTGATACAAGAAAGTTCACATCATGTTTCATACTTACTTTTGCAGGAGGAGCTGTGTCATGGCAATCCAGATTGCAAAAGTGTATAGCTCTCTCTACCACAAAGGTAGAATATATTGCTGCTACCGAGGTCTGTAAGGAGATGCTGTGGATGAAAGAATTCTTATATGAATTGGGGCTAAAACAAAAAAAAATTATGTGGTACATTGTGACAGCTAGAGCGCCATCCACTTGTGCAAGAACCCAACTTTTCATTCCAAGATAAAGCATATAGATGTCAGATACCACTAGATTCGAAATGTGTTTGAAAAGCAGTTGCAGCTTCAAAAAATTCACACAGATAAAAATGGGGCAGATATGTTGACAAAGACCTTGTCAAAAGAAAGGCAAGAGATATGCCGATAGCTGATCGGCATGATTTCACACTAAGGAAGCATAAGACAGCCTCCCTTATGGGCTGAAGGGGGAGGTTGTTGGGCCCATGGCCCACTTGTTCAGCGCATTAGGGCTAAAAGCATGGCATGACTTCTTTTCCATCGGTTCCTTAGTTGATTTTGTGAGAGAGCAGCCGCCTTCCTTTTTTGGTTTTCTCTTTTTCAAGGAGCAGCCATCTGGAAAAAAGAGGTTGAGCAGGTAGCGGGTATTTCTCTTTTTTTTGGGAGCGTGGATTACTAGGGGAAGAGAAGGAAGGGCTGCTGCTTGGTGCTTGACTATGTGGGAGGACTTTCACTCCAGGAATTACGTGAAGATGCTGCAGAAGAAAAACAAGAGAAGAAGAAGAAAAGAAGGAAAGAAAATAAGAAGGTAACGTAGGAGGCTATATTTTTTGGTGTCGTAATCCTTATATCCCTATTATTCTCTTGTGATTGTTTCTCAAGTCCTGGCAAGGGACTTTGAGACTTGGATATTTATTATCTATAGTGGATCTTCTTCTCTGGTTTGCCCGTGGTTTTTCTTCTTTATCTTGAAGGAATTTTCACGTAAATCTTGGTGTTTCTGTGATTGTGTGTTTTGTGCATTTTATTTATTATTTCGCTGCGTATTACAGTCTGCTAGTATTTGCTCGTACACGGATTCTTTCCCATCAACCCTAGACCGCCGGCAAGGATGGGATCAGGGAGACGATAAAATGAAAACAGAGGAAGAGAAGCGTCCAGTTTAGCATTGGGTCAAGACTTTAGATCCAAATTTTGGAACCCAACCAATTGGGGTTCAGGACTTGATTTGGAATAAGTTTAGTTTGTGAGGATACCTTTTTACAATATTTGGGTTCATACAAGTTAAGATATTCAAGCTTTAAGTTAGAAGCCAAGACTAGGCTTGATAGAATATTAGAGTTATTTTAGGTCATTATAATTTTTAAAAATTAAAAATTTAAATATTACATTGTAGGTATCAATAGCCTAATTAGTTGGATTTGATATGTGAATTTGCAGTAAAAGTTAAATAAGCTAATCATAATTAGTAATTTCAATAAATTATTAAATTATAAATTTCTAGATAAATGCTAATATTTGGTTAAATAATATTTATTATTTAATATTATTTTGCAAAATAAATTTTGATGCTTTAATATGTGTAATTGAATATTTAATGTTATGCTTTTAGATTTTAGTTATTTTTGCATCATTTATTATTTTAAAAATAATAAGCTAAATTATAGTTTTTATCGTCGAACTTATTGGATATGTCACTTTAGTCACAATTGATCCAACATAATTGAGACCATGATAGTGACTACATTTGTTTAGTATTAGTAATTGGTGGAATGGTGGCAGGGCTGACAAAATTTCTTTCATTGTTTCTAAGTTTATCATTCATCTATTCTTTAAAATTATGGCTTGACTCTTGCATAGTACAAAAAAAAGTTTATTATATTAAATGTTTTATTATCCAAAAATATTTATTAAAGTAGGTGGTCCTTTAATTTTTGAAAAGTTTTTTTAATTATCAATTATTATATATTTGACAATAGGAAGATTATTAGATTTGTAATCTTCAATTATAGACCTAATTTTTTTATTCTTTCTAATTCCAATGTGAACCTAGATATTTTTTATTAGATCTAAGTCATGCAATTGATTCCAACCTGACTTGCACAGCAAATGAGATTTTTTATCTTTTAATTGACCCCACTTTGCATAATTTGATCGAAAATGATGTTATGAGATGAAACTTGATCATGTCTCGATCAAGCATGTCCAATTTGATTCGACATAATTGAGGCCATGATAGTGACTACATTTGTTTAGTATTAATGATCGATGGAATGGTGGTAGGAGTAGCAAAAATTTCTTTCAATGTTTCCAAGTTTATCATTCATCTATTCTTTAAAATTACGGTCTAACTCTTATACAATACAAAAAAAAAACACTATATTAAAAGTTTTATTATTCAAAAATATTAATTGAAGTAGGAAATCCTTTAATTATGTTTGAAAAGTTTTAATAATGTTGTTTTTAATTATCAATTATTATATATTTGGTTATGGAAGATTGTTGGATTTCTAATCTTCAATTATAGATTTTTTTTTGTTCTTTCTAATTCCAATATGACTTAGATATTTTTTATTAGATCTAAGTCATTCAATTGATTCCAACCTAATTTGTATGGCAATTGAGATTTTTTATCTTTTAATTGACCCACTCCACTTAATTTGATCAGTCAATAGGTTAGGTATTGATCCAAAATGATGTTATGGTATGAAACTTACCATGATCCAACATAATTGAGGCCATCATGGTGACTACATTTGTTTGGTATTAATGATTAGTGGAATTGAGCTAGGGTTGGCAAAATTTCTTTCAATATTTCTAAGTTTATGGTTCATCTTTTCTTTAAAATTATGGTCTGACTCTTGTACAGTACAAAAAAAATCACTATATTAAAAGTTTTATTATTCAAAAATATTTATTGAAGTAGGCAATCCTTTAATTATATTTGACCGTTTTAGTAATTTTGTTTTTAATTATTAATTATTATATATTTGGTTATATGAAGATTGTTGGATTTTTAATCTTCAATTATAGATCTAATTATTTTTGTTCTTTCCAATTCTGATGTGGATCTAGATAATTCTTATTAGATCTAAGTCGTGCAATTGATTCTAACTTAGCTTCAACGGTAGATGAGATTTTTTGTTTTTAAATTGACTCCGCTCTGCCTTATTTGATCGGTCAAGTATTGATCCAAGATGATGCTACGCGATGATATTTGATTAGGTCTCAATCAAGCACATTCAATTTGGTTCAACATGATTGAGGTTATGACAGTGACAACATTTGCCAGTATGAATGATTGGTAGAATGGTGGAAAATTCTTTCCATTTGAAAAGGAAGAATGCAACAGCCGACGACTTGATCAAGAGAGCAACGAATAAAGTGATCCGCTTGCAAGTAATATTTTAAGACTCCCAAATCCATATATATCGCCATGTCAATTTTCAAAGGCACCCATTCCATGGATGACCACCTTGTCGCTCTCGTGGCTTTCAATTCGCTGAATTTTTAACCAGCCGGCAACTTTGACTAGCCGATTCTTTTTTGGGTACTCTTTGGCATGCATTTGTGCGGGCGAAGACAAATAGGTATTTGTAACAAAAAAAAAAAAAAATACAAATAGGTATTGGGATTAATGTCCGGGCCCATTTAAATAGAGCGTAACGTTCTGCCTCATAGTAGACGTAATGCTACTTTCTTTCAACCGGCGGTGGTGATGACACGTTGATAGAAAAAAAGGATGATTACTGACTGCGATCAGCACCTACCACCGTTGATACTCAAGGACATTTTAAATTAAAAAAAAAAATTAACATAGTGTTCCTTGACATTATATACAGGCTTTGAAGGGTCTATGATGCATCACAGCTTCCCCTTTCTTTCTGAGTGTCAAGAGATCCTATCTTGTGATACTACATCCTATGTTGTGGACAACATTATAACCCTGCACAGCGAGAGTGCTCACAGTCGAGAAGCCTAAACCATTGAGAAAAGTTCTGACCCAAGCTCATAAATTGAAGTAGTATCTTTTTTATTAGGCGATTCGAGATTGCAGAAAACTTTTCTGTCCAATTTCATGGTGTTCGAGGATCCAACATGATTAAAAAAGATAATGCCTAGTTTTGATATCACTTATCACACAAATTTATAGTTCAAAAGTTTATGCTGTGAGGAACTGTTTGAAGTGAAAGAAATTGGGCTTTTAAAAATCAAAGATTGATATTTCTTTTTTGTTAATTATCAATATTTTTAAAATTAAGAATTTGCAAGATTTTTCAAAAAAAATTATGGTGCTTCCAACCTAAAATTATCAAAGGCCGATCAGTTTCCTTGAGAATCTGCATAAAATTGGCCATCTAGATTTGTAAATCCATGTGGTACCTTTTTTATTGATTAACGTTAGACCTGTAAGGTAGTGTTGGAAATAGAAAATAAGAGATCTTCTCTTATTCTTAAAAGTCATAACTATGAAGGATGGCTAGGATTTAGGAATAAAGTTAATCAAAAATGAAACTCCTTAAACTTAGGTAGTGTTTGAAATAGAAGGTAAAAGGGGATATTCCCTCTTATTCCCAAAAGCTATAACTATAAGGTAGTATTTGATAAAAAAAATATTATCCATGGATAAGGTACGGGATAGAGTTTGTTCCCTGGCTATTCCTAGGGATATCCCTTGGCTATCCCATTGATCATATCAAATGCAAAAAGGTAAATCCATAGGATAACCCAAGAACTTTCTAGAGTTAACTCTGAAAGCACATTTGGTTGGGTTGAGCTTCATCCGGTACCTTCGGAGCGTTGCGAAGCTTTCTACAAGATCTTCAATATGCTGAGACGCCTCTTTGCTCTTTACCATCATGTCATCAACGTACACCTCCATATTTCAACCGATTTGCTCTTTGAAGACTTTATTGACCAGCCTTTGATAGGTGGCACCTGCATTTTTTAAACTGAAAGGCATAACCCGGTAACAATAAATACCTCAATCGGTGATGAAGGCAGTTTTTTCTTCATCCTCGGGCGCCATCCGAATCTGGTTGTATCCCGAATAAGCATCCATAAAAGTCAGTATTTGGTGACCCAAAGTTGAATCTACAAGCTGATCGATCCGAGGAAGAGGGAAGCTATCCTTTGGGCAAGCTTTGTTGAGGTCGATGAAGTCGATGCAGATCCTTCATTTGCCATTTAATTTTTTCACCATAACCACATTCGCCAGCAGTCGGGATAATTGACTTCTCGGATGAAGTTGACTTTAATGAGCTTGTCTACCTCTTCCTCGATAGCCTTTTGACGCTCGGGGGCGAAGCTTCTCTTCTTTTGCTTGATTGGCCAAAATGCTTCGTCCACGTTGAGGCGGTGGACCAAGTGATGTGGGACAAATGACATGGGATGTATTTCTAATAGAATTAGTAAAGATTAAATGAATGATTAAGTGAAATAACACATGCATTCACTCATTGTTTAAGAACTAGAAATTTTATGGAGGAAACTTGAAGACTAAACAAAGTTTGAATTTAGAATTTAAAAAAGTAATAAAGAAGCGGATCGTTGTGGTTAAGAAACCACTCAAATTAGGGCTAAGTAAATCTAATAATTGCATATCTGAAAAGATTTTAAAGAGGGTTCTCCCAGCAATTAATAAACTTAAGTAAAATCGATGCACTCAGGGAAGGAACTTAAGGATGACAAGGGATTCCACCATATTGTAAGCTTCTGTACCTTAATTCATGGTGGGAACAACCTGCAACTTTGGAACCATGGAAGCTGGGGATCCTTGATCGGTTGAAAATGGGCTTAAAGCAAAGTGGGAAAGGAGGATAAAATGTGGACGATATAAATAGACACCAGGCCTCACGCCTACCCTCTCACAGGGGACCCATCTAACAAGCAGGGGATTTTCTCAAGAAAACTTCATTAATCATCTTCTTTTCACAAAAAGCCAGGAGCCATTTTTATAGACTACCAAGCACTTACACCATATTATCATTAGAGGAAGAAGATCTCGGCCAGCGAAGAGGAGAATGTGGGGCATCTCATGATTTATGGAGGTGGTTTCCAATGTGGGTGTCAATGTGGGCATCCCATGATTTGTGGAGGCAGTTTCCAATATGGACGTCCCTTGATTTATGGAGGTGGTTTCCAAGAGGAGACGTGCGAAGAGGAGAATATGGGGCATTCCATGATAAGAGGAGGTGGTTGTGGAGGAGGTTCCCAAGAAGATACGATTCTGGGGACTTTGACTTGATTCAAAATCTTTCTATTCATTGGGCGACCTTCCTTGTTGATGTGGCGTGATGATATAGCTTCAATGTTGTTGACTTCATGACCATGCACCCATTCTTCTTGTGCTGAACCAGATCGGGTTTTTGGGCTGGACTCCTTTTGACTCAATTGCAATAAAGAACTTAAATAGGACTCAATCAAACAAATACAATCAATTGCTCAAATGAAAAATAAATACAGGACTAAAACTTAATTTAATCTTCCATCCATAAAGAATCCAACTGAAGTTGTTGAAGCCTCTTCCTGAGCCTGGTGTCCGCACCAATTCTCTCCGGGTGGAAGGAACTCGACCCTGTTGAGTAAGGATCAATCTGTCTATGATATTTCTCTAGTAAGTCTGGTGCAATTTGTTGAAGATCCTCTCGGGTGATCCAGGAGTCCTCGGATTTAGGTCGGCCTTGTCAATGAACCAGATAACGTTGATAGCCTTTATTTCTGGTGGTAATCGCCTGGTCATCCAAAATACGTTCAACTCTGTCTCTTCGGTCTGGTGGAATTGCTGGTGGACACTCAGGTAGGGTTTCACTCTCAAAGGAAGGATAAGGCCCAAAAGGCTCACTAGGAATTAATATCGATTCTTTGTATTCTTTCATATATGAAATATTAAATATAGAACTAATGCCATAATCTGGTGGTAACTCTAAAACATATGCATTAAGTCCTACTTTCTTTATTACTTTGAAAGGTCCAGCTCTCCGGGGGTGTAGTTTCTTCATAGTTCCCGGTGGGAACCTTTCATGTCTAAGTTTAATCATTACAGAGTCCCCTTCATTAAATTCCTTCATTCTTTTACGTGAGTTAGCCATATGTTTATATGCTTCATTGCTCATTTGAATCTTTTTACTAATTTCTTTATGCAACTCCTTAATATGCTGTGCATATGACTCGGCGGACTCAGATACTCGCGCATGTGATGGTAATGGAATGAGGTCGATAGGTCTTCTAGGTTTATAACCATGGACAATCTCAAAGGGGCTTTTCCAAGTAGACCTATTGACTGAACTGTGTATGCAAACTCAGCACGAGGTAATAATAAATCCCAGTTTTCCAGATGTTCTCCTACAAGACACCTCAGTAGGTTGCCTAGACTCCTATTTATGACTTCAGTCTGGCCATTAGTCTGGGGGTAGTAGGCAGTGGAGAATTTCAATTTGGTACCTAAAAAATACCATAGGGTTTTCCAAAAGTAGCTGGTGAATTTGACATCCCTATCAGACACTATGGTTTTAGGCAGACCATATAGCTTTACCACTCCATCTAGAAAAAGTTTGGCGACTCTAGAGGCATCAACGGTTTGGGAACAAGGGATGAAGTGAGCCATTTTTGAGAACCTATCGACCACAACAAAGATCGAATCATGTTTCCGCTGGGTCTTAGGTAGGCCTAATACGAAATCCATGCTAAGGTCCTATCAGGGACAATCAGGTACAGGTAAGGGTGTATAGAGTCCAGTATTTTGCTTTTGCAACTTGCCAACAGCACAAGTTCAACACCTGGCCACTATCTGGGAAACTTGTCTCTTAAGTCCTGGCCAAAAAATTGGTCTTCAACAGCTAAAATGGTCTTATTTCTACCAAAGTGACCAGCTAAACCTCCGCATGGGTCTCCCAAACTAGAAAGTCTCTCAAGGAAGTTTTGAGAATACAAAGCTTGTTCTTTTTAAACAGATGACCATCTAGAAGGGTATAATCACTATAGTCACTAGATGGTCCTTGACTCAAGGCCTGGTAAATTTCACTAAAGCCTGGACAGGTTGCATACTCATCTTTAAGTCTCTCAAATCCAACAACTTCAGTGCTAACTGAATGTAAAAGTAAGGTTCTGCGACTCAAAGCATCGGCTACCTTATTCTTAGCTCTGGCATGGTGTTTCAGGATAAAAGTGTAGGCTTGGATGTATTCTACCCATTTGGCATGCCTAGGATTCAACTTTTTCTGAGAACTAAGAAATCTAAGGGCCTCGTGATCAGAGAATAGGACAAATTCTTGCGGTAGAAGATAGTGTCTCCAATACTTTAAAGCTTGCACTACTGCATAGAGTTCTTTATCATAGGTGGAATATTTAAGCTTAGCATCATTTAATTTTTTCCTAAAAAAAGCTATGGGGTGGTTCTCTTGGCTTAAAACTCCACCTATTCCAACTCTGGATGCATCACAAGCTACCTCGAATACTTTGGTAACTTCAAAATAGGTGCTTGTGTCATTCTATCTTTTATCTCTAGGAAGGCTCTATTAACTGCTTTGGTCCAATTAAAACTACCCTTCCTAAGACAATCAGTTATTGGGGCGACAATGGAGCTAAAACCTCGTATGAATCTCCTATAGAATGTGGCTAGACCATGAAAACTATGAATATCATGAACAGTTTTGGGAACAGGCCACTCAACTATGGCTTTTATCTTTTCAGGATCAGCTGAAACTCCATCAGGGGTGACAATGAAACCTAGGAAAGTGACTCTATGGGTTAAGAACTCACACTTCTTCAAATTAGCATAGAGATTCTCTTTCCTAAGGGTTGTACATACTTTCCTAAGGTGGTCTAAGTGGCTTTCCTTAGTCCTACTGTAAATCAAAATATCATCAAAGTATACTACTACAAATTTTCCCATGAAGGCACGTAGGACTTGAGTCGTGATCCTCATAAATGTGCTAGGTGCATTGGACAACCCAAATGGCATCATTACCCATTCAAATAAACCATCCTTAGTCTTAAATGCAGTCTTCCACTCATCCTCTGGTCTAATTCTAACCTGGTGATAGCCGCTCTTCAAATCAATCTTGGAAAATATAGTTGCATCGGCCATCATATCTAGCATATCGTTCAAGCGGGGAATGGAAAACCTATATTTTACTGTAATTTTATTTATGGTATGACTATCGACACACATCCTCCACGTGCCATCCTTTTTAGGTGTTAACAGGGCTGGAACTGCACAAGGACTCAAACTTTCCCTAACAAATCCTTTCCTAAGGAGGTCCCCTACTTGTCTTTGCAACTCTAGGTGTTCTATAAGGTTCATCCTATAATGTGGGAGGTTTGGTAAGATTGCTCCTGGGACTAAATCAATAGCGTGTTGGATGTCCCTAAGTGGTGGAAGGTGGTCAGGCAGGTCAGTTGGAAATATATCCTTAAAGTCCTCTAATAATTCAACTACTTCCTGAGGGTGCTCATTCTGGGCAGGCTCTTGTATTTTTCTAGCGGTTAAGATCCAAACAGGTGTACCCTTAGTGAGTTCTTTCTCAATCTCCTTTGTAGTTATCAGATTAACTCTAGTCTTTGTTTCCTTTAGGTAGCTCGATCCTCTCTTAACCGTGTCCTTAGGTGGTGAAGGGTTGATTACAAACTTCTTTTCAAGGTGCATGAATGAGCAAGAATTAGATTGGCCAAAAAGGGTTGCGTCATGGTCAAATAACTAGGGTCGACCTAAGATGATACTACTCACTCCCATTGGTAGAACATCACACCACACTTTCTCCTGATAGGACTGTAATTGGATTTGGACTAGACACCTACTTTTGATAGGAATTGATGTGGAGTCTATCCAAGAAACCTTATAGTGGTTTGGATGGGGAGCTATGGATAAGCCTAAAGTTTTGACAGCACTAGTAGATTTGGCATTCACACAACTTCCACTATCTATGATTATATTACACACCTTATCCCCTAACTTGACAAAGGTTTGTAGGATGTTAGTCCTACGCCAATCGTCCTGGGTCTTAGTCTGGGTAAGGATGTATCTAACTACTCCCAAAAGGTCAGGGTCTACAAGATCCTCATCACCTTTATACTCATCTGCCAGATTATCCTCAGCCTGATATACTTCCTCGACACAATCATCTAAGGGTGCTTTGGATTCAAACTCATTTTCCTCTAACCCTTCCATGTACAAAGCTCTATTTGGGCAATTGCTCGCATAATGGCCTATCTGATGACACTTGAAGCAAACATTTCGGTTTGGGTTTCTCTGAACTTCTGGTGATTTGCCTTTATCATCTCTACAAGTCAGAGGTGTACCAGGGTTAGGCAGTTGGGTCGCATCTGACTTGGTCCTGGCTACTGACTAGGTGCACTAGTTCTAGGGGTTTCTGGTCTGCGATAAACTGGTCCCCTATGAAATCTCTTAGCATCGCGTGCTATCTGATAGGCTAGCTCTAAATCTTGAACTTCTCTCATGAACAACTCTTTCTGGATCTCTTCCCTTAATCCGGCTCTGAATCTAGATAAGGTAACTGATTCGGACTCATCGACATTGCATCTCATCACAAATTCATCAAGCTTTGCAATGTACTTAGCTACACTCTTTGTTCCTTGGGTCAATCTCTGCCACTGATCTAGAAGTCTTTGGTAGTAGGACATGGGAAGGTACTTCTCTCTAAGTCTACGCTTCATTGCTCTTCAGGTTACTATGGGAACATCACTTCTCTGTCTAATGAATCTCTCGACATTTCCCCAGTATAACCGAGCCTGACGAACTAACCTAAGCTTTGCAAATTTGCACTTCCTTTCCTCAATCATTTCGTACCACTCAAAATACTGATCCATCTCGCCTCCCAATCTACATAAACCTTAGGATCTAGACTTCCATCAAAAGTGGGTGCTTCTAATCTAATATTCCTAAGAGTTCGGTCATACTGATCCATTTGGTCCTGATTGGGTCTCCTAGGATTTGGCTCATAAGCTGGGTCATGGAGTGCTCTCCTAGGATTCGGGTCATGGACTCGATTAAAATTGAGTCTTCTAGGATTTGGCTCAAAGAAAGGTTTTTGATTAGGCATTCTAGGATTGGGTTTAGGAAAAAGGTCTTGGTGTAGAGCTCTTCTAGGGTTGATGGGTGTACTTAACTCTGGTTCAGGCTCTAATTCCATTTGGGCCTCCTGGGCTCTTGTAGGAGTACCTGCCTCTAATTGGTCAAGCCTAAAAGTGATATGGGTCATTTGATCAGTTATGCTTTGGGTGGTCTGGGTCAATTGATCAGTCAGATTTTGGTTTAGTCGGGCCATTTGATCATTCAGGGTTTTCATCAAGGTCTCAAAATTTTGATCCATGGTTGCACTTGATTGAGCTTAGATTTGGTAGGGTGTACCTAACCTAGTTGTCATGCAGTGCAATTAGGCACACAAGCCTTAACTTGATTTATCATGAGATGTATGCAACATTCATATGAATCTTAAAAAATTTGCAGAATTTTTGTGTGTGTTGCAACTCCAAAGTGATGCAGGAGAGTGTTATGTAACATATTCAGAAAATTCAGAAAAATTTACAGAACACTCTTAACTCAATAATGATACTCCATGTGAAAGAAAATTAAATTTAAAATTCGTTGCTTTACTGGGTAGTTCCTGGAACCCAGTCAAGTCAGAAAACATAACAGAACCTATTCTCAGACCTTATTTCGGCTGGTAAAACATTCACAGTTTGAAATAATGCCTGAGAAAATTCTGAAAAATACTTTGAATTACAAAGAATCTAGAAAAATAAAAATCATAAAATTTTAAATTTTCTACACACTGCAACAATTAAAACATCAGACTATATGCTGCAATATTCAATAATCCAGCGAGCAAGCAAAACTAGAAATTTTGCCCTAACCAACCAGGCTCTGATACCATGATGATATGGGACAACCAACATGGGATGTATTTCTAATAGAATTAGTAAGATTAAATAAAAAATTAAGTAAAATAATACATGCATTCACTCATTGTTTAAGAACTAAAATTTTATGGAGGGAACTTAGAAGACTAAACAAAGTTTGAATTTAGAATTTAAACAAAGTAATAAAGAAGCGAATCATTGTGGTTAAGAAACCACTCAGATTAAGGCTAAGTAAATCTAATAATTGCATATATGAAAGGATTTTAAAGAGGGTTCTCCCAGTAATTATTAAACTTAAGTAAAATTGATGCACTCAGGAAGGAACTTGAGGATGACAAGGGATTCACCATATTGTAAGCTTCTGTACCTTAATTCATGGTGGGAACAACCTGCAACTTTGGAACCATGGAGGCCAGGGATCCTTGATGGTTGAAAATGGGCTTGAAGCAAAGTGGGGAAAGGAGGATAAAATGTAGACGATATAAATAGACACCAGGCCTCACACCTACCCTCTCACAGGGGACTCATCTAACAAGCAGGGGATTTTCTCAAGAAAATTTCATTAATCATCTTCTTTTTACAAAAAGCCAGGAGCCGTTTTATAGATACCAAGCACTTACACCATATTATCATTAGAGGAAGAAGATCTCGGCCACGAAGAGAAGAATGTGGGGCGTCTCATGATTTGTGGAGGCAGTTTCCAATGTGGGCGTCAATGTGGGTGTCCCATGATTTGTGGAGGCAGTTTTCAATATGGATCCCTTGACTGGTGGAGGTGGTTTCCAAGATGAGACGTGCGAAGAGGAGAATGTGGGGCATCCCATGATAAGAGAAGGTGGTTATGGAGGCGGTTCCCAAGAAGATACGGTTGTGGGGACTTTAACTTGATTCAAAATCTTTCTATTCATTGGGCGACCTTCCTTGTTGATGTGGCGTGATGATATGGCTTCAATGTTGGTAACTTCATGACCTGCACCCATTCTTTTTGTGCTAAACCAGATCGGATTTTGGGCTGGACTCTTTTTGACTCAATTACAATAAAGAACTTAAACAGGACTCAATCAAACAAATACAGTCAATTGCTCAAATGGAAAATAAATACATGATTAAAACTTAATTTAATCTTCCATCCATAAAGAATCCAGCTGAAGTTATTGAAGCCTCTTCCAGAGCCTGGTGTCCGTACCACCAAGACATCCGGGTTAATTCTAGGCATGTCCTATGCGAACCAGGAAAAAATGTCAGCATTCTTCCGAAGGAACTCAACCAAGTCTTGCCGAGGCTTTTTCTTCAGTTGTGACCCAACCCTTATGGTTAGGTCGGGCCGAGCTTCGTCGAGTGGCACATCCTCTAATTCCTCGACTGGTTCTCCTCGCTGTTCGGCAAAATATTTCCGAGCATCCAGCTCATCAACCTTGGGCTTCCTAGATTGAAGGTCAGTGACAAAGCAATGTCGAGCTATAATTTGACTTCTTCGGACAACCCCCACCCCCCATTCGGTGGAAAATTTCATGGCGAGATGACGAATGAAAACGATGGCTTTGAGAGATACTTATCCCGGTCTGTTGAGGATAGCATTGTAAGGGAACCGGAGCTTGGTCACAAGAAAATCTATGAGTGTAGTAGCTACACTGAGTTAAGTGCCTGCTCAAACTATTAAAGTAATAACTCCCTCGGGGATTATGGAGTCGCTTGTAAAACCTACTAGGATGGATTCTATGGCTCGAAGGCTTTCCACCTAAAATTTCAATATCACAAAGGCATCAAAATACAAAACATTAACAGAGCTTCCACTATCAATCAGAATGTGGTATACATCATAGCCGTTCATATTCAGAGATACAACTAGGGCATCATCATGAGGGTACTGTACCTCCTGAAGGTCTTCATCAGAAAAGAAGAGCTCGTCTACTCGAGTCTTTTTTGGTGGATTCTCCACCTCATCTAGCCAATTCGATGAAGGACCGGTCGCCACTATCATATTGATGTTGCCGATAACTGGAGGATTCGGTGGAGGGAGCTGGCAAGGCTCGGGCTAGATTTCCTTCATTGTTCGGCTCAGGTGCCCTCCTAAATCGGTCCAGCCTGCCCCATCGAATTAGCGGTTCGATCTCATTCTAGCGCTGCCAGCACTCCTCGGTATCATAGCCATGGTCTTGATGGAAGCAGCAATACTTGGTCATGTCCCACCAAGTCGCATTGCCCCGGAGAGGAGGCCGAGGAATTTGGTGCTCAATTTTCATCAGGATTTATGCTCTTGGCTTGGTGAGAGGAGTGTATCGATCAAACCTCGAGCTAGGCTTTGGGTTTGGTCTCGAGGAGGTGGTGGAGGAGCTCTTTGGCGACGAGGCAGGCTGGCACGACGGAAGGATCGATGTTTCTCTAAGCCTTTTTCCTCCTTCTTCGATTGTTCAGCTCGAGCCGACCTCGCAATTTTTTGACCTTGGCGTACTTATCCACCAAGGACATCATATCAGAGAGGCTCTTCGGGTAATTAACTTTCAGAGCCAAGTAGAAGTCCCCTTCCTTCGATACTCCTCCTACCAAGGTAGACATAGCTACCTCGTGATTGAGGTGGTCGACTTCAGAAGGCCCGTGTTGAAATGGCCAAGGTAGTTCTTCAGAGATTCTCCTCCCGCTGCTTGACTTCAGAGAGGGAATCAGATCTCCGTCATTGGCAATGGGTGCTAATGAACTGGCTGATGAACAAATGACTCAGCTCGTCAAAGGAATCAATGGAACCTGGCTTCAGACTGTTAAACCAAGTTCTAGCAGATCTCTTAAGAGTAGAGGGGAAGGCTCAGTAGAGGATCACGTCCGATGCTCCATGGAACATCATGATGGATCTAAAACTACACAGGTGGTTGTCGGGATTAGCAGATCCATGATATGGCTCGATGGCAGAGAGATTTACATGGGGAGGGATCACTTTTCGCATAATACCCTCAGAGAAAGGAAAGCCCTACTCCACCCTTGGCTGGGATGGAGGGGCTTGCTTAGCAGCGTCCAGTTCCTGATGCCATTCTCGATGCATCTCCTACATCTGCTGCCTAATCCCTTCATCCAGAGTGGTAGGAGGGATTGGGCGATGGGAAGATGATAATGGCATCAAATCTTGAGAAGACGTCGAAGAAAGAGAATGAGCTCATCGAGATCTGAGCGGGCTCTTCTCTCTAGCCCATTGTGGCGCTGGCTTGGCCTTTCGGGTCGGTGAAGATAATCTTCAGCCTCAGGCGGATTGGGGCAAGAAATCGCTAGTGGGACGGGACCAGCTGCCTTCTCACGAAGCTGCAAAGTAGGAGTAGCTGGACGGGAAATCCCCTGGAGTCCCTGGACCAACTGGGTCAGTGCCTGGACTTGCTGAACCAGGGTAGCAAACTGGTCTAGCGTCACCACTGTCGCCGATGGCGAAGGGGTCTCAGCTGGCGGTGGTAGCAGAGGTGCTACATTGCTGATTGGATCAGGCCTTTGAGAGGCAGCCTGATCTTGAGTATCAGATGTGGCTCTCTTCCGTTTGGCCATTAGAGGATTCTTCTTCTGATTTTGAACCTTGTCTCCTGGATTACAAGTTTATGGGACTTGAGGCCCTTCTTCTAGCGCCAATTTGTTGCCGCAAAAATCTGCTCTCCGACTCGGGTGCAGCTTGGCTCCGGACCTGGACGCTGATCTCTCGCATGGCTAGAACTGCAAGACAGTCCTCACGAAGAGAGTGTCTGGGGTAGCCCTCTGCGGAAGACCCTCTGACGCCCAAGTTAGTGAAAATTCACAGCAAGCAGATGTGAGGAGAAGGCTCTCGCAGAAGAGTTCCTCAAGATGAATGGTCTCTCGAGAACTCAAAGCTCTGCTCAAGCTTTAATGGAGTTTTTAGTTAGAGTATCAGTGAAAGCATACCTGAGAGACTTCAGGACTAGGGTATTTATAGGTGATCATCTGATTAATCAGATTCAAATCAAGTTTGTTATGAGGCCGGTGGGATCAGTATCTAATTAGTTAGAGGATCAATGGCCAGGAGAGTTGGTTGATGCTTTGAGATTTAGCGATTCTGTAGGCCCTAGGCCACTTCTGTAGGCCTTAGACCACTTCGATATTGTTTGCATAATTTTTCGTTTGAGGTCTTGTTCAACTATCATGAATTTAAATTCTCTCGCGCTTAATTTCACAGAGGTGCTTAAACGCCTTGGTCTGGCCGGGGCGTAGAAGTAATTCGGTTTGCCGAGGCATGAGAATAGCTCGATTCACTGAGGCATGAGAATAACTTGGTTTGTCGAGGTATGAGAATAGCTCGGTTTGCCGATATGACTTGACTCTGCTGAAGACGATTCGGCTCTGCTGTTTTCCAGACATGACAGCTAGCTGATGGGATGCCGAGATTGGTCTCGACCTCTCACCGATGATGGTGTGCATGAACATTAATGCAATGATAATTTTACCCCTCATCATTAGTTATGGGGGATCATGTTACCTCACAGCTTCCCTTTCTTTTTGCGTTTTGAGAGATCCGTCCTCCTCCTTTGATCGTCTTTGACGAAATGGCAATGATCCTAAATGCCTTTGTGGGAAGATATAATAGCAAACTTTCAGAATTTCTAGAGGGAGAGATGCCCAATCTTTATGTTTTTCAATTGACTCCGCTCTGCCTTATTTGATCGGTCAAGTATTGATCCAAAATGATGCTATGAGATGAAATTTGATCAGGTCTCGATCAAGCACATTTAATTGGTTCAACATGATTGAGGTTATAACAGTGACAACATTTGTTCGGTACGAATGATTGGTAGAATGATGGAAATTTCTTTCCATTTGAAAAGGAAAGAATGCAACAGCCGACTACTTGATCAAGACTCGAGCAACGAATAAAGCGATCCGTTTAAAATTTACGGCTGTAAATAATATTTTAAGACTCCCAAATCCATATATATTGCCATGTCAATTTTCAAAGGCACCCATGGCCGACCACCTTGTCGCTCTTGTGGCTTTCAATTCGCTGAATTTTTAACCAGCCGGCAACTTTGACTCGATGATTCTTTTTTGGCATGCATTTATGCGGGCGAAGACAAATAGCCTGATGGTAGACGTAATGCTACTTTCTTTCAACGGGCAGTGATGATGACACGTTGATAAAAAAAAGTTTTCTATCATGGAAACCAGCTCTTTGTTTTAGCGTACGTGAGAGCCTGCTTGTAGCCGGCTGATACTTTGCACTTTTCTATCATTAAATTCCCATCTTAGCAGAGTCCACGACGCTCATTGGTCACTTTTTATTCTAAAAGAAAACAAAAAAAATTAAAGGCTGATACCTTCCTTCTTCAGGAACCTCAAAATTATCCTCGCACCTTCTAGAAATAGATACGGAAAATCGAAGGTTTTTTTAATAGTATTTTATTACTTTTTCTCATAGAAATATAGATACAGGTATTTTGTTACAGGTATTCTAATGTTCTGAGAAACTTTGCTATAGAGATATATATATATATATTGTTGTTCATCTTGCAAAATCTGCATTTTTCTTAATTCTCTCGTGTATTCTTTTGATTAAATTATAAAAGGAGGCAATTGGTCAGAACGGATCGAATTGGGTTGGACACAAATAAAGTTGAAAATGGATCAATTTAAAAAATCATCAAACCAAAAAACTGACCTATTTAATCAACCTGTCAAAACTTTATATCTAAATGCAGTTTTGTCTAATCCGGCCTGCATTGCTTATTTATAAAAGGTGGGGGCAGTGAGCTTTTAATTTTTATATTTTTTGAGCTATGGACAAGCACATTCCATGTCCCTTAATTAATGGAAATGCCAACCCCCATCATCTGATCAATCCAAGATTTGAGCCACAACTAGCAATTAAGGGCCGTGCAAGTGGCCTTCCTCCTCTGTCCTTTTCCTCTCACAAAGCCTACATGGGAAAGAGTGGAAGATTTGAGAGCAGGTATTCTAATCTCAACTTAGCATTAATTAATATCAAATTTGTGTTATACTTAATCAACTAATCCAGACAAAACACCAATCAAGCTACTGTTCATCATGGCATGCTGCATCGCTCCATGTCGGTGGTCCCCTACGGTGCTCCAGTGGCTTCGATTATTCCCTGATATGATTGATTATAGCACAGTTTGCATTAATAATTCGATCCATAACAACAACCATGGCATGCTGCATCGCTCCATGTCGGTGGTCCCCTACGGTGCTCCAGTGGCTTCGATTATTCCCTGATATGATTGATTATAGCACAGTTTGCATTAACAATTCGATCCATAACAACAACCAGAAGTCATTGTAACCTCCATAAATTATCATGGGGGAACATAACTCTTGGCATTTACTTAAGGGGACACTGGCATCCCGGGGAAAACCTTCTTGGCGTTTAGACTTTTGTCATAACGTTTAGGCCCTGACTTGACGAACGTTTAGGCCCTGACTTGACGATTGAATGGCCTAGTCGTAGCGCGCCTTTTGAGTGCACCGAAGCGTTGCATTAGGGGATTATTTATATGATGGAGGAGGACTCCCTCCAGGGGATTATTTATATGATGGAGGAGGACTCCCTCCATCATCCTGGCGTTCGCTTCCATGCTTCCATCAAGTAATCCCCTGATCTAGAGAGAGAAAGAGCGAGCGTGAGATAGTGAGAGAGAGAGAGAGAGACAGCGGAGAGAGAGAGAGAGAGAGATCGCGAGAAGGAGCCCGATCGTCCCCTTGGTTCAGGCCCGGCGGCGTGCTCGCCGCCGCGCCGGGCCTGATACTTGACCGGCGACCCCGCCGGCGCCGGGGGAGGCGTCCGGCGGGGTGGTGGTGGAGAGAGAGAGAGAGGGAGGGCCAATTGGCCCTCCTCTCGCGCGGTGGCGGAAGCCCGGTTCAGCTTCCGCCGGTTGGTTCGGGCCCGGCGGCGTACTCGCCGCCTCGCCGGGCCCAAGGTTAGGCCTGTCGCCTCCACCGGCGCCGGGCGTGCGTCCGGTGGAGGTCCGGCCGGCCAAGGTGGCCGGCCGTGCGCCGGTACAACTCGTGCCGCGCGGGTGAGTTGTTGACGCTGCGAGAAATTGAGGGAGAGGGAAGGGGTTTGGCGCCGCGGCGGCGGCCGGCTCTGGCCCGGCCACCGGCGGCCGGGCCGCCCTCAATTTGGCCGGCGGCGGCCCTGGCCGCCGGCCATGCCCCGTCCCCTGTTCGGTGAAACAGGGGATCGGGAGGGATAACGGATTGAACCGGGCCGGCTGGGCCGGCCGGTTCAGGCCTTTTGGGCCGTGCAGCGAGCAGATTTCGGGATGGATTTTGGGCCCCATAACAGGTTGGGATTAGAAAAATAATTATATGGCTAGAATCTTGGTGAATTCTAGTTTCTTGGGGTATTTTTACTTCCCCAATCGGGTGTGTGTAGTGGGAGATATTCGAGCCCAAAGTAGGGCCCGTGAATTAGTTTGGGTAGAAATCCTAAGGGTCATTTTAACATTCGTATTCTAATCAATTAATTGTGTAATGATCCTGTAGGTGCTCAGACATCTGAATAGCTTATTTATACCTGTTGGATTGCGTACTGAGGTAAGTAAGCCAGTTATCAGTTTATTAAATAATTTATTTCAGGATATGCATAATTGTGATATGAAGAATTGTTATTGGCTAAATTTGTAAGTAGATGAATATTATGAATACATGGCTATTTATGTACTATGATTTCATGTGTGGATGCTATGCATGAGAGATGCAGTTATGCATGAGAGATGCAGTTATTATGCATGAGAGATGCAGTTGCTATGCATGAGAGATGCAGTTGCTATGCATGAGAGATGCAGTTATTATAACATTGATGTGATGTATTACAGGCAATTGTTCAGTAGGTATAATCCACTGTTTATGCAATATTGTGTTGTTATTATATGATGAGTGCATGTGATGTGAGGTACTGTTATGTGTCGCCACGGTTCTCCTTTATCATGTCATACCCTGGTATTTCGACCCTACTTCAGTAGGGGGGATACTTGTTGGTACATTATGGTATTTCGACCCTACTTCAGTAGGGGGGATACTTGTTGGTACACTATGGTATTTCGACCCTACTTCAGTAGGGGGGATACTTGTTTATACTATGGTATTTCGACCCTACTTCAGTAGGGGGATACTGTTAGTATACTATGGCATTTGACCCTTTCAGTAGGGGGGATGTCTGTTGGTACATTATTGAGATATTGCAGGGCCGTGGGTCACATTTACAGTTACCATTGAGAGTATAAACAGTGGGTTTACTTATATAGTATAATTGAGCGGTTATGGATGCAAATGATTGGTATTATATTCATAAGTGCCGCCGCGGTTCTCCTTTGCTATGGCCATACACATCTAGAGGATGTGCTCAGATGAGGCATTGCAGGGCCGTGGGACACGCATGATATAATACTTACATTGCATAATGGAGTGATTGTGAATGCAAAAGAATGAATTATATGATATGTGCCGCCGCGGCTCTCCTTTGTTATGGGGCATTGCAGGGCCGTGGGACACATATGATATAATATAATGAATGGAATGCTTTATATGCACTGATAATTTGCTATGATATAATACAACAATGATGAGTGCAAATGATTTGAATTATATTTATATGTGCCGCCGCGGCTCTCCTTTGTTATGGGGCATTGCAGGGCCGTGGGACACATATGATATAATATAACAATGATGGGTTTACTTACATTGCATGTTTGAGTAATTGAAATGTTTATGCATGCAAATCATTATGTGCTTATTGATTATCATGCTATGATTGGACTGCATAACATGGTTTACTTACTGAGTGTAATCTCATAAAAATATTATAATGTTTTTGCTACAGGACCATGAGATTTGAGAATAACATGTTGGAGTGATGGACCTCAACTCAAATAAAATATAGATTTTATTTATTGCTATACCAGTGTATTTATGTGTAGGGCTTGATGCCCAGACTATGTTATTGTGGTGTGTAAGGAACCATAGGTTCGTTGGAGCTTCTATTTAAAATAAAGTGGATTCATATGTTGATGTAACCCCAGTAATGCTTATGTGTAGGGCTTGTAGCCCAAATCTTTAGTTATGGATTGTATTAAAGTCATGGACTTGAATGATATATAGGTTGTTGCTTTTCTTGAACTCAGTGTCATGTTTCGGGACGCCTTGCGTGCCCGGCACGCGGCGGGTTGTCACCCTAGCTCAAAAATTTTTGGGTCTGGGGCGTGACAGCTTTTATGGTATCAGAGCACTAGGTTATGACCCTAGGGACACAGACATATTGACATGATAACGGTTTTGACCCTAGGGACACTGACATATTGACATGATAACACATAGAGAACATATTTGATGACATTATACTTAGAGACACCTGACATTTTAGTTTATGATGATATTAACCACATCTAATTTAACAGAAAATAGTTATGGCTCGCCAGTACTAGGAGCCAACTGTATGAGGAGGACTCTCTGGCCGGTTATGCTGATCAGCCGGTGGGTTAAGGAACTACTGGAGGTATGGCCCCTGCCAACCCAGTAGGAACTGAGCACCAGCGATTCCAGTCTGAGATGCTTCAAGCTCTCTCGAGTATGGCGCAGTCTATGCAGGCATGCAGCATCAGAGTGCGCAGCGGAAGCATGGTGGGCCCATAACCCATAAGACCCAGGTTATGATCTTAGGGACATATGCATAATGACACTCTAGGCAAAATACTTGGATGACATTGAGACAATTATGACTTTCAAGGAATTTCATGAATTATGCTTTGGAGCTTGAAATTTAAAGTTTATCAAGATATTAATTGAATTACAAGTTTGATAGGAATTGAGAATAAACCATCGCAAGTCAATAATATTATGTGGGCTCCCTAACTGGTAGCCTTGATCAGTGGGGAGGTCAAGGGGCTTCTAGAGGTTTTAGCTCCATTAAACTTGTTGGAAATGATTCGTAGCAGTTTCAGACCTTTAAATAATATGAGAGATGAAATTTTAATTGGATATGCAATAAAAGATAGATGAATATATGGAATAAACATAGTAGTGGAAAATTGCAATTGATGACTAATATAACTAAACACCATTATGTCCATATTGCAATTGAGTTGATATATGGATCTTGAGGTATTAAATCTGAATTTGAATGTGGATGAATATAATGAATTTTAATTGTAGAACTTACATTATTGATATTGTAAGATTATGAACTCATCTGCTGGTTATAGGGATGATTAATATTGACGATAATTTGAGAATGGAATAGTTAATTACATGTTTTTGATTAATCACAATTGAGTACTTTCTGAATTCGAGACTGGATGGATAAATTATCAATCAGCCAAGTGGCATATCTATATTCAAAGAAAATAAATTTTAATTACGATAATTATGAAAGATATCTTAAATGATTGGCATGATGTTCATTGATGTTAGCTTGAAGTATTCAAGAGTGAAACCAAGTATATTATGATGATTGATATAAGTGTCGTAATGATTAATGGTACATTCAACTATTCAAGAGTTGAGAGAGCATTGAAAGAAAATTATCTTATATCTAATTCACAAGAATTTCGAACTGTCTTATCAAGAATCGAGAGTACCTGATATGTTGCTAACCTTAAGTATGGAAGACATTATACATGTAATAGACAACTGCAGAAACCAATAAGATTTTAGATGTTATACTGTGAGCCTGTGTAATGGATTTAAGAGGTGCTTGGTATTGTTCTTACCCTTAATGAAATTGCTTATTTAATGATTACCAAGCCAACATTCAAATGGATTCATTTTGTTGTCTATGATATAAGGTGTAATTTTATTGAGAAAGTGTGAGAGAGAAAATTTTGATTACTGAGCTGGTTTAACAATATGAAAGTATCAAGGCAGCTTCATGTAGCTCAGAGTTAAGAGAAAAGTTATGTTGATGTTAAACTGAAAGATTTGAAATTTCAGGTTGAAGATCATTTGGAAAATTTTACTAACTAATGATGATGAGATTTGTGTTTAGAGGTGAATTGAATCCTCAATTTATTGGGCTATTTGAGATTTTGATCAAAATAAAGGAGGTGGCTTATAGCTTAGCACTGTCTTCATTACTCTTTGGGGTATTCAATGTGTTTCATATCTTTATGACTGAGGAGGTGTATTTCAAACCCCCGTTATGTGTTAGAACTTGAACCAATTTAGTTTAAGAAGAATTGACCTATGAAGATCATCTTATGCACATTGTGGACCGCAAGGATTAAGTTCTGAGATGGTGTAGTATTCCTTATGTCAAAGTTCAGCGGAGTAATTATTCTGAGAGGGAGATTATCTGGGAGTCTAAGGAAGAAATGAAAAAGAAACATCCACAATTATTTGTATCTTATTACATATCAATAATGTATCGATGACGGTGACTTTTGAATGAAATTTAGCTGATTATTAAATAGAAAATTTGGATTTGTATTCTATTGGATGTATATCAAATTTCGAGGATAAATTTTTATAAGGGGGGAGAATGTAACCCCCCATAAATTATCATGGGGGAACGTAACTCTTAGCATTTACTTTAGGGGACACCTGGCATCCCGGGGAAAACCTTCTTGGCGTTTAGACTTTTGACATAACGTTTAGGCCCTGACTTGACGAACTTTAGGCCCTGACTTGACGATTGAATGGCCTAGTCGTAGCGCCCTTTTGAGTGCACGAAGCGTTGCATTAGGGGATTATTTATATGATGGAGGAGGACTCCCTCGGGATTA
Source organism: Calamus simplicifolius (assembly GCA_900491605.1). Lineage (NCBI taxonomy): Eukaryota > Viridiplantae > Streptophyta > Magnoliopsida > Arecales > Arecaceae > Calamus > Calamus simplicifolius. The sequence goes on from UESW01002594.1 coordinate 42,115, forward strand.
TTATATGATGAAGGAGGACTCCCTCCATCATCCTGGCATTCGCTTCCATGCTTCCATCAGGTAATCCCCTGATCTAGAGAGAGAAAGAGCGAGCGAGAGAGAGAGAGTCAGTGAGAGAGAGAGAGACAGCGGAGAGAGAGAGAGAGATCGCGAGAAGGAGCCGGTCATCCCCCTTGGTTCAGGCCCGGCGGCGTGCTCGCCGCCGCGCCGGGCCTGATACTTGACCGGCGACCCCGCCGGCGCCGGGGGAGGCGTCCGGCGGGGTGGTGGTGGAGAGAGAGAGGAGAGGGAGGGCCAATTGGCCCCCTCTCGCGCGGTGGTGGAAGCCCGGTTGGTTCGGGCCCGGCGGCGTACTCGCCGCCTCGCCGGGCCCGAGGTTGGCCTGTCGCCTCCACCGGTGCCGGGCGTGCGTCCGGTGGAGGTCCGGCCGGCCAAGGTGGCCGGCCGTGCCGCCGGCACAACTCCGTGCCGCGCGGGTGAGTTGTTGACGCTGCGAGAAATTGAGGAGAGGGAAGGGGTTTGGCGCCGCGGCGGCGGCCGGCTCTGGCCCGGCCACCGGCGGCCGGGCCGCCCTCAATTTGGCCGGCGGCGGCCCTGGCCGCCGGCCATGCCCCCGTCCCCTGTTCGTGAAACAGGGGATCGGGAGGGATAACGGATTGAACCGGCCGGCTGGGCCGGCCGGTTCAGGCCTTTTGGGCCGTGCAGTGAGCGGATTTGGGCTGGATTTTGGGCCCGTAACGGGTGGGATTAGAAATAATTATATGGCTAGAATCTTGGTGAATTCTAGTTTCTTGGGGTATTTTTACTTTCCCAATCGGAGTGTGTATGGGAGATATTCGAGCCCAAAGTAGGGCCCGTGAATTAGTTTGGGTAGAAATCCTAAGGGTCATTTTAACATTCGTATTCTAATAAATTAATTGTGTAATGATCCTGTAGGTGCTCAGACATCTGAATAGCTTATTTATACCTGTTGGATTGCGTACTAAGTAGTTATCAGTTTATTAAATAATTTATTTCAGGATATGCGTAATTGTGATATGAAGAATTGTTATTGGCTAAATTTGTAAGTAGATGAATATTATGAATACATGGCTATTTATGTACTATGATTTCATGTGTGGATGCTATGCATGAGAGATGCAGTTATTATGCATGAGAGATGCAGTTGCTATGCATGAGAGATGCAGTTGCTATGCATGAGAGATGCAGTTATTATAACATTGATGTGATGTATTCAGGCAATTGTTCAGTAGGTATAATCCACTGTTTATGCAATATTGTGTTGTTATTAATATGATGAGTGCATGTGATGTGAGGTACTGTTATGTGTCGCCACGGTTCTCCTTTATCATGTCATACCCTGGTATTTCGACCCTACTTCAGTAGGGGGGATACTTGTTAGTATACTATGGTATTTCGACCCTACTTTAGTAGGGGGATACTAGTTAGTATACTATGCATTTCGACCCTTTCAGTAGGGGGATGCCTGTTGGTACATTATTGAGATATTGCAGGGCCGTGGGTCACATTTACAGTTACCATTGAGAGTATAAACAGTGGGTTTACTTATATAGTATAATTGAGCGGTTATGGATGCAAATGATTAGTATTATATTCATAAGTGCCGCCGCGGTTCTCCTTTGCTATGGCCATACACATCTAGAGGATGTGCTCAGATGAGGCATTGCAGGGCCGTGGGACACGCATGATATAATACTTACATTGCATAATGGAGTGATTGTGAATGCAAAAGAATGAATATATCGATATGTGCCGCGCGACTCTCCTTTGTTATGGGGCATTGCAGGGCCGTGGGACACATATGATATAATATAGCAATGATGAATGGAATGCTTTATATGCACTGATAATTTGCTATGATATAATACAACAATGATGAGTGCAAATGATTTGAATATATTTATATGTGCCGTCGCGGCTCTCCTTTGTTATGGGGCATTGCAGGGCCGTGGGACACATATGATATAATATAACATGATGGGTTTACTTACATGGCATGTTTGAGTAATTGAAAATGTTTAAGCATGCAAATCATCTATGTGTTTATTGATTATCATGCTATGATTGGACTGCATAACATGGTTTACTTACTGAGTGTAATCTCATAAAAATATTATAATGTTTTTGCTACAGGACCATGAGATTTGAGAATAACATGTTGGAGTGATGGACCTCAACTCAAATAAAATATAGATTTTTGTTTATTGCTATACCAGTGTATTTATGTGTAGGGCTTGATGCCCAGACTATGTTATTGTGGTGTGTAAGGAACCATAGGTTCGTTGGAGCTTCTATTTAAAATAAAGTGGATTCATATGTTGATGTAACCCCAGTAATGCTTATGTGTAGGGCTTGTAGCCCAAATCTTTAGTTATGGATTGTATTAAAGTCATGGACTTGAATGATATATAGGTTGTTGCTTTTCTTGAACTCAGTGTCATGTTTCGGGACGCCTTGCGTGCCCGGCACGCGGCGGTTATCACCCTAGCTCAAAAATTTTGGGTCTGAGGCGTGACAGTCATGATGTAAGATCTTTGGTAGATCGTGTAGAATCCGCCTGCTGGATCTGGATCCAATGGATGACATTGGTTGATGGGACATGTGGAGGATAACATGCCAAGTGGTGTGAGTGCATGCCAGTTAATTAAGGTGGTCCTCCATGGTTTATAATTAGATTAATCCGCATGCATCTCAGTCCGGTGGCGAAGATTCAATCATCTCCAGGCGAGGCTTGTTCAGTCAGGGACTCCAAAGAATCCCCACTCGTATCTTTTGTGGGGTTATTGGAGACTCGAGTACGTAAGAGATTGCATACTCCAACATAATTGAGACCATGATAGTGTCTACATTTGTTTAGTATTAGTAATTGGTGGAATGATGGCAGGGCTGACAAAAATTCTTTCATTATTTTTAAATTTATCATTCATCTATTCTTTAAAATTATGGCTTGACTCTTGCACAGTACAAACAAAATATTTATATTAAATGTTTTATATTCAAAAATATTTATTGAAGTAGGCAGTGCTTTAATTATTTGAAAAGTTTTTTTGTTTTTAATTATCAATTATTAGAATTCAAATCTTCAATTATAAACCTAATTTTTTTTATTCTTTCTCTAAGTCCAATGTCAACCTAGATATTTTTTATTAGATCTAAGTCATGCAATTGATTCCAACCTGATTTGCACAACAAGTGAGATTTTTTATCTTTTAATTGACCACACTTCGCATAATTTGATCGAAAATGATGTTATCAGATGAAACTTGATCATGTCTCGATCAAGCATGTCCAATTTGATTCAACATAATTGAGGCCATGATAGTAACTACATTTGTTTAGTATTAGTGATTGGTGGAATGGTGGTAGGAGTAGCAAAAATTTCTTTCAATGTTTTTAAGTTTATCATTCATCTATTCTTTAAAATTACGGTCTGACTCTTATACAATACAATAAAAAAAAACACTATATTAAAAGTTTTATTATTCAAAAATATTTATTGAAGTAGGCAATCCTTTAATTATGTTTGAAAAGTTTTAATAATTTTGTTTTTAATTATCGATTATTATATATTTGGTTATAGGAAGATTGTTGGATTTCTATTCTTCAATTATAAATTATTTTTTTTGTTCTTTCTAATTCCAATACACGTAGATATTTTTTTATTAGATCTAAGTTATGCAATTGATTCCAACCTGGCTTGTACAGTAGATGAGATTTTTTGTTTTTTAATTGACTCCGCTCTGCCTTATTTGATCGGTCAAGTATTGATCCAAGATGATGCTATGGGATGAAATTTGATCAGGTCTCGATCAAGCACATTCAATTTGGTTCAACATGATTGAGGTTATGACAGTTACAACATTTGTCCAGCATGAATGATTGGTAGAATGGTGAAAAATTCTTTCCATTTGAAAAGGAAAGAATGCAACAGCCGACGACTTGATCAAGACTCGAGCAACGAATAAAGTGATCCACTTGCAAGTAATATTTTAAGACTCCCAAATCCATATATATCGCCATGTCAATTTTTAAGGTAGTGTTTGAAATAGGGGATAAGAGGGGATATCCTCTGGATATCCCTTCTTATTCCCAAAAGCCATAACTATAAGGGATAGCAGGGAATAAAGTTAACCAAAGGGATAATCCATGGTTAACCATGGGATATCCCCTCAATTTATTCCCTAGAGAATGCAGGAATAGCTGGTTATCCCTCCAAATAAGAGTAAAAAAAGAATGTAGAATAGCTGGTTATCCCTCCAAATAAGAGTAAAAAAGGTTATTCCATGGATTTACCTTTTTGCATTTGATATGATCAATGGGATAGCTAAGGATATCCCTAGGGATAGTCAAGGGATAAACTCTATCCCGTACACTTATCCATGGATAACATTTTTCCTATCAAACACTACCTAAAGGCATCATGGATTATTCCTTTGGTTAACTTTATTCCCAGCTATCCCTTATAGTTATGACTTTTGGGAATAAGAAGGGATATCTAGGGAATATCCCCTTTTATCTCCTATTTCAAACACTACCTACGGAATAGCTGGAACAGTAGATGAGATTTTTTGTTTTTTAATTGACTATGCCCTGTCTTATTTGATCGATCAAGTATTGATCCAAGATGATGCTACAGGATGAAATTTGATCAGGTCTCGATCAAGCACATTCAATTTGGTTCAACATGATTGAGGTTACGACAGTTACAACATTTGTCCAGTATGAATGATTGGTAGAATGGTGGAAAATTCTTTCCATTTGAAAAGGAAAGAATGCAACAGACGACGACTTGATCAAGACTCGAGCAACAAATAAAGTGATCCGCTTGCAAGTAATATTTTAAGACTCCCAAATCCATATATATCGCCATGTCAATTTTTCAAAGGCACCCATTCCATGGATGACCACCTTGTCGCTCTCGTGGCTTTCAATTCGCTGAATTTTTAACCAGCCGGCAACTTTGACTAGCCGATTCTTTTTTGGGTACTCTTTGGCATGCATTTGTGTGGGCGAAGACAAATAAGTATTTGTAACAAAAAAAAAAAAAGACAAATAGGTATTGGGATTAATGTCCGGGCCATTTAAATAGAGCGTAACGTTCTGCCTCATGGTAGACGTAATGCTACTTTCTTTCAACCGGCGGTGGTGATGACACGTTGATAGAAAAAAAAGGATGATTACTGACTGCGATCAGCACCTACCACCGTTGATACTCAAGGACATTTTAAATTTAAAAAAAAATTAACATAGTGTTCCTTGACATTATATACAGGCTTTGAAGGGTCTATGATGCATCACAGCTTCCCCTTTCTTTCTGAGTGTTAAGAGATCCTATCTTGTGATACTACATCCTATGTTGTGGACAACATTATAACCCTGCACAGCGAGAGTGCTCACAGTCGAGAAGCCTAAACCATTGAGAAAAGTTCTGACCCAAGCTCATAAATTGAAGTAGTATCTTTTTTATTAGGCGATTCGAGATTGCAGAAAACTTTTCTGTCCAATTTCATGGTGTTCGGGGATCCAACATGATTAAAAAAGATAATGCCTAGTTTTGATATAACTTATCACACAAATTTATAGTTAAAAAGTTTATGCTGTGAGGAACTGTTTGAAGTGAAAGAAATTGGGCTTTTAAAAATCAAAGATTGATATTTCTTTTTTGTTAATTATCAATATTTTTAAAATTAAGAATATGCAAGATCTTTCAAAAAAAAATTATGGTGCTTCCAACCTAAAATTATCAAAGGCCGATCAGTTTCCTTGAGAATCTGCATAAATTGGCCATCCAGATTTGTAAATCCATGTGGTACCTTTTTTATTGGTTAACGTTAGACTTATAAGATAGTGTTTGAAATAGAAAATAAGAGATCTTCTTTTATTCTTAAAAGTTATAACTACGAAGGATGGTTAGGATTTAGAAATAAAGTTAACCAAAAATGAAATTACTTAAACTTATTTTCTAAAGAACGAAGGAATAGTTGGTTATTTTTCTATATAAGAATAAAGAAAAGTTATTCAATAAATTATTTTTTTACATTTGATATGATCAATAAAATAATTTAAAAAATTTTTTAAAAAATATTTTTAAAATAAATTTTATATATATTTATCTAAAATAATATTTTTAGTATCAATCACTAACTAAAGCTCCTTCAGCTAAAAGCTACCGAAGCTAGCTTTTCCAACCGTGTAAATGGAGGATGGTAGCAAGCGGAGTGGCCCATAGCAAATGTGGGCGACGCATGAAAGCGACGCTGATGGCAACACCTCGCGAGACAGTCGTCAATGATGATCGATTGGGAAAATAAAACAAAGAAAACAACGAATAAAGCTAGCCGTTCCAAGCCGCCTGTGCTTTAACGTGTGGACAGACGCGCTGAGAAGTCGTTGTCGTCCTCCTCCAAGTGGGCAACTGGCTGACAAATAGTGTGGATTATTTTTTTATTTCTTACTTTTTCTACAACATTTCCACTGGTCATCTTCATCTCTACTTTTGGGACATGGTCTTCGAACCTCCTATATATATATTAGCTGTGAAGGATCCATATCTTACCTCACAGCTTCCCTTTCTTTTTGCGGTTTGAGAGATCCATCCATCCTCCTCCATTTGATAGCCTCGACGAAATGGCAATGGTCCTAGATGCCTTTGTGGGAAGATATGTTAACAAACTTTCAGAATTTCTAGAGGGAGAGATGTCCATGATGCTGGGCGTGAAGGATGAGCTCAAAAGGCTTCAACGGATAATGGAGAGGATAAGTGTCCGTCTTGAATCTGCAGAGCGGAAGAGACTTCTAGATGGAGACGTCCGTATTTGGGTGAGGGAGTTGAAGGATGTCATGTATGATGCCGATGATATCATTGATCTTTGTGAGATCGAGGGCAAAAAATTATTGGAAGATCATCCGTCCATGGTACGTTGTTATCCTTCATCTTTATTTTCCTGCTTCAGCTGCATGATCAAGTTCCGACATGAAATTGGTAGCAAAATTAGAAAACTGAATAACAGGCTAAAACAGATTGCAGAAGATGAATCAATATTACCTAAACTGGAATACTCTACGCAAGATGTTCATGAGAGTAGAATAAATCATCGTCAGACTTTTCCTAATGAGGTTAATAAGTCTGATATCGTAGGGACACAAATTGAAGAGGCTACTCAGAATATTGTGGAGTCGTTAATTAAAGAAGATAATAAAAGATATCGTGTTTTGGTGATTGATGGAATGGGTGGAATTGGCAAGACCACTCTTGCTTCTAACATATACAACGATCAAAGGATCAAAGACAACTTTCCTATTCGTGCATGGGTGTGTGTTTCTAAGGATTTTTCAGAGATAGAGCTTCTCAAAGAGATGATTAGGAGCATAGGTGGAAATTATGGGGAGGCTCGAACTAAGGCGGAGCTCATACCCAAACTTTCCTCTTTTCTTGTGAAGAGATTCTTTATTATATTAGATGATATGTGGAGTTCAGATGTATGGAAGGATTTGTTTATATCTCCTTTGAATTGCAACAACTAGTGGTAGGATTATCATCACCACTCGGATCAGAAATGTGGCAATAGAAATAAGAGCAGATGATGTTCATCATGTTAGTAAAATGGATGATAACACTGGGTGGGCATTACTTTGCAAGAAAGTCTTTGGAGATGATGATGTGGAGGAGGAGATCAATAATTTGAGAGAAATTGGGATTAAAATTGTGAAAAAATGTGATGGTCTTCCTCTTGCAATCAAAACTATAGCAGGGGTTTTAATATTGAAAGAAAGAAGCAGCTTAGCCTGGGATAAGATTCTCAAAAGCGATGCATGGTCAATGAGCCAGCTTCAAGAAGAACTCCCGGGTGCTCTATTTTTAAGTTATCAAGATTTACCTTCGGATATAAAACAGTGTTTTCTTTATTGCTCATTATTTCCTGAGGACTATGTGATGGATCATATGGATCTTATACGTTACTGGGTGGCTGAAGGTTTTGTAAAAGGAGCACAAGGAGATACACTTATGGAAGATTTAGCAGAGGAATACTATACAGAGTTAATTAGAAGGAATCTTTACAAGTGGCATATGGGAATGAGGGCAGTTTGTGCAGAATGCATGATGTGCTACGTTCCCTTGCTATCTTTCTGATAGGAGGTGAGAGTACTTTCTGTAGCAATGATCAATCACCTAACATAAATCCCTTGGTTAAACTTCGTCGCTTGTCAATGGTAAACATGAAGGAGAGACTCCCAAATGTGATAAAACAGCAAACTTGTTTGAGGACTCTAATGCTCCGAAGAAGTCCTGAGATAAAGATGATTGAGAATGAACTTATTGAGAATCTGCGTTTTCTACGAAGCATAACCATAAATGGCACAGGACTTGAGAGTGTTCCAGGCTGTCTAGGAAATCTATTACATCTCAGGCATCTAGATCTTGCTTGGACAATAATTAGAGAGCTGCCAGAGTCCATTGGGTGCCTTGTAAACCTGCAGACATTAAACCTGTCAGGTTGTCGATTCTTGCATAAGCTTCCTAAGACCACTACAAAACTATGCAATCTAAGATGCCTTCGGTTGGCAGGAACTCCACTGACTCATGTACCCAAAGGAATAGGCAAACTGAAACATCTTAACCATCTCGAAGGATTTGTGGTTGGCCATAATGACACAGGTGCACCAGACGAGGAGGGGTGCGATCTGGATGAGCTACGATCTTTGCCTCAGGTGAGATTCTTGGAGATAGATAGGTTGGAGATGGCTATTTCCCTTCACCAAAAATTGCTAGAAAAGTCACTTTAAATTTCCATTATTGCACATCTAAAAAATGTATTGCTTGAGATTAGTGCAAATTTAAATATCATTTTTTTCTACTTTAAAAATAATACTGGAAATTTTTTGTTAAAATTTATTTTTTGCACTAAAGTACATGCACAACTATTTTTGCTTGGAAAAATAGTTTTTTTAAATAAATTCAGTTTTAATAGCAAAAAAATTATTTTTCAAAAATTTGAATTTTTAGATTCTTTGAAAACTATGTAGAATGTATTTTTGATTTTAAAACCATTTTTCAACTACTTTGAAATTCATGCAAAGCTTTAAAAAAAATTGGCATCCACTACTCTGATATGTGTGCAAAAAATAGAAAGTTTTAAAATTTGAATTTATTTGCTACTATTTTAATTGCAGAGTTAAATTTTTCAAATTTAAAATTTAAAATTTATTTTTAAAATTCCAAAAAATATTTAAAAAATGAATTTAAATTTTTTAATAAAGTTTTTTATTGGTCAATAGTCTTTGTTGCAATACTTTTTTAGATTTAAATTATTGCATTAAATTTTAATTAAACATTTTAAAATTATTTGAAAGCCATAATTTTTAAAAAAAAAATCAAACAACAAGGCTAAATCTTGAAATTGGTAATGTGCAGAACAATTCATCTCATATAAAATGGCTTTTGATGAACATAGTGGCATGAACTCCAAAAAATTTCATGAATCCTTCTTTAAGAGGTGATAAAGCTGAGTGAAATACTAGCTTACTACTTTGTGGTTATTTTCTGTAATAAATTTTCTGATCTTAAACTATCTTTCAAATCTGGTTTTCAACCAAGTTCCTTTAGTCCAAATTGATTAAGACATAGAATCCTTGGTGCCTTTTTCTAATAATCTTTATGATATTTACCTTCCTACAAAAACTACTAAAATACTATAGGATGCACTTAAGAGTGAGTATGGGATGGATGATATTGGTTTAGACCGATTCACCATCTCAAAGTTTTAAAGTATCCAATTATAGAATTTAAAACCATAGATATCCAAATCAATGCATTTCAAGACTTTCTCTAAAAGACTAAGTTGACTTGATGTAATTTCTCTGTGAGCTATAAGTTTCAAGCCTTAGTTGACTCCTTCCTCCATCTTGGTCAAACTTTTCATGAGAGCCAAGTCATAAGCAAGCTTCTTAACCCTAACAAATGTGATCAACTCAACTAGTATTTAAGAAGAACAGTGACCTACGCTTAAGCAAGGTCTGATTTTAGACCCAAAATAAATCTAAGTTGGGTTAAAATTCTTTCAATCCTTCCCATATCAAATCTAAGGGAAGGAACTTCAAAAAATATAACATCCAAAATAGGTCCAACCATCCTTCCAGGTATTCTCAAAATTGACCAAATTAAACCTCACTGAATCAAGAGCTAAAGAAGAATGAGACTTTTTGCTTCATGTCTGGGAGGACCAACCATGTGATGAAGGACTGTGGTGAAGGAGAAAGATGGCTATAGTAGAGGTATGGTGGTAGTGGTCATCGCACTGATTATATGATGGAGGCATGATAGTAATAGTAATGATGATAAATCACTACAAGAAAAATGACTTTTGCCTACGATTTTCGTACCTACGATTTTAAAATCGTAGGCAAAAGATATATTTTCCTACGATTTTTTAAAAATCGTAGGCAAAGATTCCATAGTCGTAAAGTTAGAACCTTTCCCTATGATTTTCAAAAAATCATAGGGAAAGGCTCTGGATCTTTCCCTACAATTTTCAGAAAATCGTAGGGAAAAGATTTTCCCTATGATTTTCAAAAATTCGATTGCAATGGTCCGATCGATCATCCCTGATCGGGATCATGGCTTGGATCGATCGCAACCATCGGATCATCGCCGATCGGATGGATCGCAACTATCGTATCGATGATCTACGATCGGGATCATGGCTTGGATCGATCGCAACCATCGGATATCATCAACAATCGGATGGATTGCAACTGTCGGATCGATCTTCGCTGATCGGGATCATGGCTTGGATCGATCACAACCATCAGATCATCGCCGATCAGATTGATCGCAATGGTCTGATCGATCATCACCGATCGAGATCATGGTTTGGATCGATCGTAACCGTTGGATCGTCTTCGATCGGATCGATTGCAATGGTCCGATCGATCATCACCGATCGGGATCATGGCTTGGATCGATCCAACCATCGGATCGTCTCCGATCGGATTGATCGCAACGGTCCAATCGATCATCATCGATCGGGATCATGGCTTGGATCGATCGCAACCGTTGGATCATCGCTGATCAGATGGATCACAACTATCGGATCGATCATCCCCGATCGGGATCATGGCTTGGATTGATCGCAACCTTCAGATCGTCTCCGATCGGATTGATTGCAACTGTCGAATCGATCATCGCCGATCGGAATCATCGCATGGATCGATCGCAACCGTCGGATCATCTCCGATCGGATCGATTGCAATCGTCGGATCCATCATCGCCGATCGGGATCATGGCTTTGATCAGCTGGCTAGTGCCTAGGTGTACGCATGCCTAGGCACCAGCCATGCCATGGCACGGCCCACAAAATGGCCCAGAAGGGCCGTACCAAGCACGGCCCGTGGCCCTGCCAAGCATGGCACGTGGCCCATTGGCATGGCTCACAAAACGGCCCAGAAAGGCCGTTTGGCATGGCCCAGAAGGGCCGTGCCTGGCACGGCCCGTGGCCAATTTCTTGATGGGTCACGGACCGTGCCTGGCACGGCTCGTGGCCAATTTCTTGATGGGTCACGGGCCGTACCTGGCACGGCCCATGGCCAATTTCTTGATGGGTCACGAGCCGTGCCTGGCACGGCCCGTGGCCAATTTCTTGATGGGTCACGGGCCGTGCCGAATTTGAATTTTTTTTACCGGGCCATGCCATACGGCCCATTTGTTAATGTGCCGTGCCAAGCACGGTAATTTTCTGGCACGATGGGGCCGTGCCAGGCACGGCCCCGCGCCCATGCCTATTGATCATCATCATTATTTTTATTTTTACAATTTTTATTATATATTTGATAACTATTTTTATTTTTTATTTTTATTTCTTTTATACAATAAGAAATGCTTTAAAATTTTTTTATAAAGTTATTTTTATTTTGAAGATAAAATTACATGTAAATATTTTTTCTAAAGAAAAGTCTCTAGACCTTTCCCTAAATTTTTTTTTTGGAGGCTAAAGCATCCTCCAAATTTTTTTTTTTTCATAATATCCCTTTTCCTATGGTTTTTCGCGATGCGGCAAAGGATTAGCAAAAAAAAAAAACCCCTTTTAAGCTTTAACACCGCTCGACTTCTGCTTGTGCCCTAACTCCATCTCTTCCTCCAGTCCTAGACAACCCCCAGAGTCTGGGCGGGCCTCAGTCCTGGATGGCCCCCAGAGTCTGGGCAGCCCTCAGTCCTGGACGGCCCTCAAAGTCTGGGCGGCCCTTAGTCCTGGACGGCCCCCAAAGCCTGGGCGGCATCCAGTCCTGGACAGCCCTCAGAGTCTGGGCGGCCCTCAGTCCTGGACGGCCCTCAGAGTCTGGGCGGCCCTCAGTCCTGGACGGCCCTCAGAGTCTGGGCGGCCCTCAGAGTCATGACGCTTTAAATGATTCGAATAAGACAAACACTGGAATACTGCCGTTTATTTAGAAAAAGGAGATACTTAGCTCCTATTTTAGAGCCAGATACCTTTTCTCTGACTCTGACATCCCCACTAACCCTGACATTCCCTTGAGACAACCAAGATCATCATAAAAATCCTTACCTTCTTGAGCAAGTTTCTTAATACCTTTATTATTAATTATCGATGATGACCACGTAGCAAGGAGGAATAGAGAACGAACGTTTACCTGACACGTGGACCTTCTAAAAGAAGAAGAGAGAAAACGAAAAGGGGGATAAGAGGGAAGGAGAAGGGTGCAGGAGGGGGGACTTCCTCTTCCTTCAGAAAGAGATCTCATAACAAAAATTAGGTGATCCAGCATCAACAGTGATGTTGCCTGCAATTATCTGAGTGGCTAACAAAATGGAAATGACTAGGCATGCTTATTATTACTGCCGTTCAGTAAAACTTCCTTGACGTCCATGTGGTTAGAATGTAGAACATCCATCTAAGACTGTAGTTTGGGATGGTTGTCATTTCTTTAAAAATAAAAATATAATTTTATTTTTATTTTAAAATTTATAATAAAAAATATAGTTGATTATCATCATTAATTTTATTTTTTTATAATTTTGATAACAAAAATATTTGATAACTATTGTTATTTTTTATTTCTTTTATATAATAAGAAATGCTTTTAAGAAGCTTTTTTTTAATAAAGTTAATTTTATTTTGGAGGCAAAATCATTTAAAAATATTTTTCTTTAAAAGCCTTTCCCTACAATTTTAACAAAAATCTTAGGAAAAGGTCCAGAGCTTTCCATAGTGAAAATCATAGGGAAATGTTTGAAATTTTTTGATTTTTTATGGAGGTAAAAGCATCCGCCAAAATTTTTTCCTGATAAGTCTTTCCCAACGAGTTTAATTAAATCGCAGGGAAAGGAAAAAAAAAAAAACACTTAACACCCGACTTCCGCCACTATTGCCAAAATCCCTCTCTTCCTCCTCTGCCCTAACTCCTCCGCCTGTGCCCTAACTCCCTCTCTTCCGCCTCTGCCCAAACTCCCGATTTCCGCCCAGCCCCTCCTCTCCTCCACCGACCCCGCCGCCCTCCCGTCGGACCCCAACGACGACGACAACCAGTACCCCCCGATCTCCTACCAGTACGACCACCGCCTCCTCCGCGACCTCCTCGCCCTCCTCCTCTTCTTCCTCCTCTCCCTCTCGACCATCGCCCTTGTCTTCGTCACCGTCGCCGTCGCCCTTGGTTTCCACCTCTGGAACGCGTGGGAGGAGCCCGCCACCGGCGAGGTCGTCATCATCGCTGATGAAAAAAGCCCACTTCCTTGCCCATCAACGAACAGATGCTGCAAAGTTGAAGCCAAAAAGAGATGAAGTTCAAAGCCTTCATCACCCATGATGGCGTCAACCTCCTCGACAAGCGTGAGCTCCCTGCTATCCCTTCCCCTTCTCTTTTTCATTTCCTCAAACATCTAACCTCCCCTCTCTGCCTCTCTCATTGTTAGGCTTTCTCTCGGTCCTTGACAAGCTCGACCGCATCTGCCATGTCTACCTGACGCCCGACCATGCCATGTTCCTCCACAACCTCCTTGGAGGTGATGGCATCCAGTCCGTCGCCCAATTAAGGAAGGACTGCCTCTTCCGGGACTACTGAATCTCCAGTTAGAACGCCAATCGCATCGCCTTCGCCATCGATGTTGCCCTCCTCCACCGCACCCTCCCAAGTGCTGTCACGATCTAGTCCCAGGCTGGGGATGACACGGCTGCCATTCAGATAAGCTTGTCAAGAAGCTCCCCATCGGGTCTCACAATGCCGCGCTGTTCCTCACCTTCGAGACTAGAGGCCTGCGCTCTGCTGTTCTG